>PVKE010027318.1:0-21701 GCA_004027555.1 Craseonycteris thonglongyai | reverse complement strand
CATTAATGTTAAGGCAACAAAGTAAATTCTAAATCTGTCTTTATCTGTAGCTACTTTGAATTAATAAATATTGTTAATAATTATCCATGTTCTTTTAATTCCCCTGGACATGAGTTTTTTGGCCCTTTAAATAATTATTGTTGTTTTTTACGTAGGTAGATAAGCCATATATCTATATTTCAGTACGAGGTGTACTCAGTGAGCTATTGATAGATTAGCAAAAAGTAAGTCATTATTCTTTCATGATAAATTTTCCTGGCCCAAAAAAAAACGTGAAAGTGAAATATTGAAATCAAATTATCAGCCATACTGTGCATTTTTATAACAACTTTTTCATATTTATGAACAAATAATACAACAACTTATACATTGCAGTTGATAAAAAAATTAAATTGCATTTTAAGTTAGTAAAAATCTATCTTGAAAAAGCGTCAGAAAATCGAATTTTTTAGGTACCGCATGTACGGAATGCTGCTATCAAAAGTTGGGTCTGGAAATTTATTTTCTTCATGAGCCTATATCTCGAAAACTTAATAAGTGATTTAAAATATAAAAAATAGTTTTGAACATATATTTTACTTATCTACCCATACCTCGCTGGAATGCACCTTATACTGAAACACAGTATATAAACATAGTATGCATTTCACACACCTACTTCCCCCTTAGACTACGCCTATGACAACAAGTCGATCGCGACACACTTTTAAGATAAAAAGTAGATCTTATATACAGAAAAGTTGGCCACCCCTGATCTAAAGTAATGGAGAACCCTCAATAACCAGTGTTCTACATTGAGAACTGGAAAACTACAGTTTTGTACTTAAAAGCAGCCTGTCTTAAATCTTTATATGAAAGAAAAAAGCTTCAGAAGTCATGTTGAATTAGACATGCACGTTAGCCATAGCCATGAAGGGTCATGAGGCCTCACTGGAATAGCTACCTTGCAGTTTGCAAAACCTTAGGAGACACAGATCAAAATTTATTTTCTGATCTTACTATTTTTCTAACATCAAATCAACTTCTAGATAAAAATAGGTAAATATAAATGGAAAAATAACACCATTATAAGATTTGCTTAGTCTCAATTTTAGGCTACTGGGTAGTCTTGTCCCATATTGTATTTTCCTTTCTAAATAAAGAAAAAAAATCTACTCCTCCCCTCCTAAAAAAGAGAGGGAGGGGGGTGCAAAGAGTCTAGAACAGACCTATGGCCCAAGACAGCTTTGAATGCAGCCCAACACAAATTCTTAAAACATGAGCTCTTCTTTACTTCATCAGCTATGTTAGTGTTATTTTATGTTTGGCCCAAGACAATTCTTGTTCTTCCAATGTGGCCCAGAGAAGCCAAACAGGTGGACACCACTGGTCTAGAGCTTTACTATCAAATGCCAGTGCCACTAGCCATATGTGGCAATTTAAAATTAAATTAATATTAAATAAAATTTAAAATTGTTCCTCCTTCCTACTAGCCACCTTTTAAGGCTTCAAACACCACATATGACTAGTAAGTCCCATAGGATAACAGGATATTTTCCATCACAGTATAAAGTTCTGCTGGACAGTGCTGATTTAGAACAGTTTCTCAAATTTAAATATGCCCCGAATTCATCAGGATAGCTTTGTTATAACACAGGTTACTGGATCCCCACCCAAGGTAGTTTATTTCAGTTCATCTATAATGGGACCCCAAAATTTGCATTTCTAACAAGCTCCAAGATAATGCTGATGTTGGTGCCTGTAGAGTAGTGCTCTCTGTGGTAAAGGACTAATTTTTCTCTTCTCTCAATCCATTTGAACCAGTATTTTTATAAAATACTAGAAAACAAATTACCAGAAAAAAAATTTTTTAGACCAAGGACTACACTGTAAACTTACCTTTTTTATTATTAGATTCAATAGACAAATCATTTTTCTAAAAAATTCTATAAAAGCATCTAAAGGTTTCCTTGCAAGTTCTTGACTTGCCTGGTCACAGAAGGTAACAAAACAGAACCTCAGACTGCCCAAATCCATAGACTAACTTTGATAGCCCTGATCTAGAGAAACTTTTTTTTTTTTTTACATTTTCACAATTATCTATCTGGAGCTGGTCATTAATATCTCTTTCATACCCTCTATCATTTTCCTCAGTATATTTTTACAACTCAAGGCAAAACTGTTAATTGCACTGTTAATTCCATGAAGCAGAATACCCGAATATCCCTTTATATCCCTTAAAACAACACTATACAGGGTTTGCTCAAAGAAGCAATCTGATGGGGCCATCATTTATAATGTGATCCAATTCTGTCACATAGTCAACAAAAATGATGCCTTGACTTTTTCATGGTAACCCTGGTTGAATTCAGACCACTAACATAGCGAGAGTTGTTATGCCAAAGTACACAATGAACATTAATAAAGTTTTGGTGTTACATTACAAAATGTCTTTCAGTAAATAACATATATGTGATCTGGACCTAGCTAAATGAACATAATTTTGCAAAGGATTTCTTAAAATACTGATGGTTTCCTTGAACCAAAAGTAAACAGTATAGGTACACTTCTTTACTGACATATAACTTAGGGAAGGAAGAAATCAGAGACCTCTCATAAAAGTCAATGCCCTTCACCAAACTGCTTCAAGCTTAGGTGTTTTCCCTAATTTACATATCAAACCGCATACGTAGATTTTGTGTGTGTGTGTGTGTCCCAACAAATGGACTTCTATGAAAATCTCCAGGATACCTTTAAGTTCAGCTACTTAGAATTTTATTGTCGCTCTAGAATTTTGTTTTACCAATTTGTTTGACTTTTACTTAAGTATATTATAAAATATGGCTCTTGAACGTTAATATGTGATCCTCCTTTCTAAGGCACATCTGGTTTAACAGAACTTGACATATATGCATGTTCTCTGTAAAATAAGGTTACATGTGCAACCAGATATTAGCTTAAGAAAAATTCCATTTAAAATACACATTAATGAAAAAGTTGCAAGGTGTCTCAGATAAAGTCTGGGGCATATAAAAATGAGATGGATTCTTTTGAATTGTTCCTCATACAATGTAAGAAAGAAAAAAACACACACACACACAAAAAACCTTTTCCCTCCGAACACTGAATGAAGCAGTAACAAAATGATTAATTATTCAAAGCAAGAAAATGTCAGGAGCTTTTGCCATGGCCACCCTTCCAGTTCCATGTGCAGAGGCAGATGGCTGAGTCTGAGGCACAGGACCCTCTAAGACTGTCTTGCAATTGCCCTCCTGCCTCCTGCCTCCTGCTCCAACCTTTACTCATCAGGATGCATGAGCAAGGTGGGGCGAACAGCTTCCCAAGCAATACAAAGCAAAGAAAAATTCTGGGGATGACCCTTGTCCTGTATGCTGCCTGAAGTGTTGCAGTACTTCCTAAAACTCAGGCCAATGATCCAGACTGAGATTGCAGAACCTGCTAAAGGGCAAAAATGGCCCAAAAAAGTCAGCCTCCATGCAAAGATTTCCCTCAAACAAAACAACTATTTTGTAATGACCTAAATCAGTGATCCTCAACACTTTTTTGCATGAGGTTGGGACAAAGTGGAGGGGTGTAGAGGGAGGGTGGGAGTCACAGATCTTTCTGAGAAGAGTAAAAGGATTTGCTTCTCATAAAAATACACAAACAAAATTTTGCACACTATTTTTAGGGAGCTCATAGACCAGCCAAAGATTCCGTAGGGGTCCATGAATCCCAGAATAAAAAGTCTCAACTTAAATGGGTAAGAACTAAAGGCCAGTGTTACCACAGCAATTAGACCTTCTTTTAATCTGAAGCCTGACCTTTCCATAAAAAAAATCTTAGAATTCAAAAATAGATTCCAAAAATCAAATACCTCAGTCACATAGTATGCAAAATAATATAAAACATATTAACAATTTACTAATAAAATATATTTGATCCATAAAATTAGAACAGTGAATACTCCCTATGTCTTTACTAAAGAAGTAGAAAATAAAAAATCTCTTTACTTATTTATAAAATTCAAATATATATCACTTTGTACTTATGTTTGGATTCGTGTCCTTAAGTTATCTTAAAATTCTACTTTCCAGTTTTATTGAAGTTCAAATACTGTCTTAGTATGTTAAGTTCTGAAATACCTTACAAATAAAAGCACTATGGAAGTCTACTGGAAATCAGATTTTTTCCTTGCTAAAAATTTTAAGTCCTTCATTATGACTATAAAAAAAAATAGGTTCATCAATTTTTTTAAAATTCCTCAAAATGGGAGCCATTTATGTCATATACATTATCAAAGATTCTAAAGGTTTCAATGGCAAATGACATAAGGAATAAATATAGAAGGATGTAAAGAACCATTTTTACGAACTATAAAAATCAAGTAATAGAGGTACTACGAGCAAAAAGAAATATATTCCTCTGGATTTTATGGTAGTAATTTAGTTTAGAAATGAAAACAGTAATGGGTATTTTAAAATAAACATTTTGCTACTTTCAGGACTATTATGGAAAAGAACTTCTCATGAGGGTATCAACGCCTCCACAAAACGAAGAAAAGAACATTTTGGTGAGGAAAAAAGTGACTGCATTCTCCCTCTGCACTTCATGGTTATTACTATACCAAGCATCTGAACTTCTAAGAGCCCTAGGAAGACCATTCCTACCCTGTTGGAGATGGGGGTGCGTGGATGCCCTCATTTTATTCCAAAACACCTCTTCAATGACAAATTCTTGAAACTGAGAAGTAAAAATGGATGCCTGTGTAGAAGAACTTAGGCAAACTGTGTTAGTTAACCTAGCACCACTAAAACATGACAGCATGCTTCAGCTTTGAAAGAAATCTTCAGAAAGGGTTGGTTCTTGGTGAAAAAAATACTTGTTTTGCTTTGTATCCCAATGATCTGAGTTCAAATTCTAACTCTTAACATTTATGAGCTTATGGCCTTGAATAAGTCCATACATAGTCCTTTCTATGCTGCAATCCAGCTTCACAGAGTGGCTATGAAAACAGCAGTATTTTTTCATCTGTGTAGGCACAGTGCCTGGCTGGGTGCTGACCATACACCACATATTGATTCACTGCTAGTTCCTTTTGCTTCCTTCACAGATATGGCACATTCTATTGCAAACAAAAATTTTCTCTAAGAAGCAGATATAGAAGCCTTAGCTATTATTTTCAAAATACAGTAGTCAGTCCTGTTATTCACGGTTTCACTTTCCACAGTTTCAAGTTACCTACTGTCGATCACAGTCCGAAATACTAATTAAGAAATTACAGAAATAAACAATTCATAAATTTAAATTGTGTACTGTTCCAAGCAGGGTGATAAAATCTTTTGCCATCCCGCTCTGTCCCATCCGGGACATGAATTATCCCTTTGTCCAGTGTATTCACACTGCACATGGTACCCATCTGTTAGTCACTCCATAGCCGTCTGCAAGTGTCACAGTATCTCAGTGCTTATGCTGGAGTAACCAGCATATGCTGGAGTATAGTAGCCTAACACTATGTCACAATGCCTACATCATTCACCTCATTTCATCTCATCATAAAGGCACTGTGTCATCTCATATCATCATAAAAGTGAGCACAGTACAATATATTTTGGGATCACGTTCACATAACTTTTATTACAGTGTATTATTATTATAACTGCTCTATTTTATTAGTTGTGAATCTCCTTACTGTGTCTAACTTATAAATTAAAATTTATCACCAGTATGTAGGTATAAGGAAAAACATAGCACAGCTGACCGTTGAAACCACACAGGTTTGAACTATGTGGGTCCACTTACAAATTTTTTTCAATAAATACTATAAGTGTATTTTCTCCTCCTTATAATTTTCTTAATAACATTTTCTCTGTTCTAGTGTATTATATTGTAAGAACACAGTATATATAATACATGCAACATGCAAAAAATGTGTTAATCGACTGTTTATTTCTGGTCAACAGTAGCCTATTAGTAATTAAGTTTTGGGGAAGCCAAGTTATACGTGGATTTTCAACTTCACGTATCCCCTGTGTTGTTCAAGGGTCAGCTGTACATGGAGGGTCTTGGAACATACCCACTGTGGATAAGGAAAGACTACCACAATAACCTGGTACAGGAGAATTCAGGCAGTCCCACAGAATTTACTACAGCTCTTCATCTAAATTAAAGATCTTTATAGGGATGGAAGTATAAAGAATACTTCTAACTACTTATTAAAAATAAACTATTTCAAACTTTGCTATACTGGGGGATCGGAGGTGGTGGGGGGCAAAGGGAAAGGACGGGAGAACACAGTTTCACAATTTCTTCAGTTGATTTAGATACCATCATTGTCACGTGCCAAAGATATTTTTGCAGGTAGAATCCTAAAACCTGTTCAAAAGGATTCAGAACATGAGTGATCCACATGTGACTCCATTTTGTCATAACCAACACAGTCTTTGCATGAAAGTTGAAAAACATAGGCACCCACAGTAAGAATCAAGCCTGAGAATGTGGAACCCTTCTCCCTCAGGAAGACAGAACCACAAACTCTGCTTAGGGGCAAAGCCATACTTCCAAGAAAACCATAGAAACTTCTTTGAAACTTCTATGGCCAAGATACAGTAGCTCAAGGGCCTGTTATTTCTGACAGGTTTCCTGTAATATAATGGCAACAGTCACAAATGAGATCTGATTTCTAAAGAGGTTCTGCTTCAGACTTTCTTTGGTATTTGAAATAGTTATAAGTTAAATCAATAAACATAAAACTGCCAAAGGATCTTCCAGGAACGTAGCCGTGTAAGCTGTGGCTTCCCCATTTCACTTCCAACTGGCCTTTCAACTTCTTGTGTGGGTAGCATGAAGCAACATAAGGATGAGTTCAGAGAACTTCCAATTACACTAACAATAAACTATAAAAATAATTATATAGATATGGAATATTAAAAAGTTGTGGTCAAAATGATCACATTGAAAGTTTGTAGTACTATAACAAAAAAATGTAAAAAGCAAAAAAATAACTTCAGTATAAAAGATGTGACTTCAGGCAAACTGAAACCACAATAAGACACAACTATTCACAAAAGATCTAGATTTACTTCAGCCATGGCCAGACTACAGCCAGGACATAGTCTGGTTACTAAATTTATAAGGGAAATTCCAAAGTTAGCAAAAGGAAAAAAAAAAAAAAATTGTAAAAGGGTACCTTTTAATAGTCCATCAATCAAAAAACAAGTTTAAATAATTCATCTTTATTCATCCAGGAAATCTGCCCTGGCATAGAAAGAAGTTCAAAAACTAATAATTTTACCACTCTTTATTTTCCCAGGCTTTCTGTTAGTCATGCATCCCTTATATGAAACCACCTGTTCTGGTTGGCATAAACCACGCTACTTGACAATTCATGCCTAATCATTTTATCATACTCGGATCTCAAACCTTCTTTCTATTGCCAGAGTGCCACAACATTCACAAAAACTATCTCCCTGTGGTTGCCAAACTGATCTTCCAATTTGGCTTAGCAACAAACTCTACACTGCCTTGCACGGTCACTAAGCACAGATCCCCAGTAAGAAAGACAACTCACAATTAGCCTTGGGACCACAGCAGAGTGATCCCTGTCCAGACTTTTTTAAGGGCCACAAGTGTAACCAATCTTAAAGAATGTCAAAATTTGGGGCCTACTGGAATGGCATTCCCAAATGCTATTTGAGAAACAACCAAATCTCAGGCAATATTGCAAACATACTGAAAATTGTAAAAATGTTTAAATGTGCATATTTTCTGTTCATGGATCTGTTACACCAGAAATGAACAGTTTTGAAGGGGTGAGAAATAATGCACACACAGCCCAAAGGATGCCTGGAGAGGCCAAGGATTCTCTAAAAACCTTGGCCAAATTATTAATGGTCCATAACGCTTAATTTGGGGAACACGGGCCTACAAGTTCAAAATTGAATTATACTGCCTTATTAGATTCCACACTACCGAAACCACAGTCCCATCAGTAATAACTGGAACTAGGAATACTTTATGTACACAAATGTAAGTGCCTGCTTATGTATTTTTAATTGGATCAAATAAAGCTGAAGCTGCAAACAAACTCAAATTTCAATTATCTCACTAGTGAGGGGATTTCCTAATAGCGTCTTTTAAAAAACCAAGTAGCTGCCAACCCTTTGCACATCTGACAGGCATGTCCTTTGAAATTTGGGAGCTACAGACTCCGTTACCTCTCAACAGCGAAGTGGATAAATGCCCTAAAGAGGACGCATTCCTTTTTCTCTGTTTAAGCTCTAACACGCAATCTAATAATGCATAAAACTTGGCTGCGGAACTGCTGGACACCTCCAGGGTTCCAATTTTCGGGGCGAGTGCGCGCTAGTGCGTAAGAGGGGGGCGGAGGGGTGCGCGCTCCGAGGACGCGCTGGGGCCCCCGCCCCCTCCCGGAGCAGCAGCCTGGCACCAGCCCACCCTCCTCCACCCCTGCAAACAGACGCAGGACGCCAATAGAGAACTTCTCCGCGGGGGCCGCGGCAGTACAGCGGTCACCCCCACCATGGCGCGGCGCGGCCGAGCCAAGGGTCCGTCCTCGACCTGGTCCTGGGGGTGGAGGGGAGCCTCCGCACGCCCCGCCCCCGCACGCCAGGCCTAGGGCTGGGGGCTGCCCAGACCCCCGCCCCTCCGCGCGGCCCGCAGCGGCGCACTCCCAAGGACGGCCGCCCGGCTCGAGCGCGGCCTGAGCGGGGCGCGGCGGAGGCTGCCCCCTTTCATCAGGCCTCAGGCCGCCGCTTGCCCTCCGCCAGGCCGCCCGCCGCCGGCCCCGCTCGGACCCCGGCCCCGCTGGGCCTCGGCGCCACTACAGCCCCTCATCCCGGTTCCATTCATAGGGGTACCCCAGCCCGGCCGCCGGGGCGGGGCCAGGGACCTGCGGACAAGGCCGGCCAGCCGAGGCCGGGGAGAAAAATAAAAAAGTTAAGAGAAGAACTTACCTAAAATGGCTCCTGCAGCAGCCAAAATACAAACAGCTATTATTTGGTGAAGTTTAGCTCAGACACCCTGCAAGGACACCCTAACCCGGCTCGGGCCCGCCTTCCTTGCCCTGCCATTGGGCTTCACCAGCCCAAAACATAAAGTCATTGGTCAGCCTCGCTGCTGCTTAGGCAGAAGCCCATTTCAAGCTTGCTTGCAGAGGCGAGTGATGGGCTCGCTCCATTGTGCTCGTATTTGCATGGATGTGATCGCGGCGCTGATTGGCCGACGCTGGGGGACGCCCCGCCCCCTGCCTCGCGCCCCCCGCCTTAGAGACGCCGCTGCGCGCGGCCCCGCCCCCTGGGGCCGAGTGATGGGGCCACGGGGCGGGGCGGGGCCGGGGTCCTGCGAGCCGAGGGGGCGGGGCAGTGTCCTGCACACTACAGACCGCAGACAGGGGGCGGGTACCTGGAGTGCTCACTAGCTCAGCTGGGGCTCACCTCCCAGGTGGAGGGCCCGCAGGTAGCGGTCTAGCCGTCGGGAAGACCAGGGGCTGGCGTCTCCGGGGATGGAAAAGGATGTGGCTGGGTCCCCCAACAGAGAGATTCCTCTCGGGCCAAGGTCCGGCAGGCAGAGTCGAGGAGAGGTGAGGCTCTCGCGGGGCAGGAAAGAAAGGTGCGGAAAAGCCGAGCGAAGAGCCAAGAGTCCCGTGCTCTGTCTCCAGCCGCATCTCCTGCCGCTCCGCTTGACTCCCTGGCTCTCCTGGCACACAACCGGCTTCTTCCCTAGGCCTTCGCACAGCCGGGAGTTTTCCAGCCCAGGGATCCTGCAGCGCTTTGGATATACCTCCGGGTGTCGAGCTGTGGTGCATACAGATATTTTAAGGCCTCTTCCCAGTACCATCCTTGTAGCATCCTCAAGGACAGGGCCCAGCATATGGCAGAGACTCGCCTAATTTAAAATGTTTTAACTCGTTCGTTAGCAGCTAATTTTTAAAGGCCCACTAAATGCCAGACATTGATTTAAGACAGGGGATGTAGCGGTCAATAGCACAAAGACCTTGCCCTGGTAGGAAAGGCCAGCGAACGGGAAAGAAAGAATAAATACAAGGGTCCGTCAGTGAGAAATGCTATAAGAAAATAGACGGAGGCAGGGAGGGATGGGGAGTGTGCCCTGCCTTGCGAGTACTGTGTATGCCATCCCACTACTGTCCTTCTACTGAGACCTTGGTGGTCACCTGACCCCTGTCCCTATCATGGATGTTTCCTTAGCACCTACTTAAAAAATGGTTGGGTTCTGAATGTAGAGGTGCATTTTGTCTTAATTAGAGTAGGAATGATCTTAGTCCTGAAGATTCCAGGAGCAGTTTGTCAGATACATTTAAGATGAACATGGTTTGCCTTTGTCAGGAGTAGCTGTAATGCTTTAGCAGAACCGTGTTGCACCCTCCAGAGACAGGATATTTTTAGTGTTTTTGAAACCCAGGGTTCCTGTGGTTTTCAGCCTGTGGTTCTCTAGTCTGAAGACCTTAGTATACAAGGAAGGTCTCTTTGCTTCTTAGCAGACACCACAGATTTCACCAGTTTGAAAACACAAAAGATAGCAGCCCCCTGCCACCTATCCACCTCACTTGTCCACATGTCTCTTATTTGACTCAAGGCTGGCCACGAAGCCTCATGGTCATTTCTTCCTGCCTGTTCTTCCTTAAACAAATATTTATGGAGCACCAACTGTGTTCCATGTATGGTTCTAGACACAAGGAATAGAGCATTAAATAAGGCAGAGAACATCACTATCCTCAGGGAACTCCTAGTCTAGTTGAAGACAAGATGGAGATACACATGGATCCTGAGAACAAGCTGTTGGTGAGTTAGTGCGCAGAGAGCTGCTAGTTCCCCCTGCCTCACAGTGACAGTGAACTTGCCCTCAGGAACCAGCTGCCAGAGGGGCTAAGGCAAGACCCAGCAGCTGGTAGCCATAGCCTCTCCTGTTCAACACCAGGATCAAGGGAGTCTAACATTCTCAGTAGTGCTCATGGGGCTCAGGTCTGTGCGCTTTGGTTTCCAGAAAGGAACTGGGCACAGTTATATTGAAGAGAAACTGGTGAGTCCTACATGGGAGTCAGGTGGCCCTCTTTTTGCACAATTGAGCCCCTTTCCCACAAAAGATGAATTAACATAAATTAGGTGGGGAAGGAGTAGGACTCCAAATAAGAAGCAGCATGTACATGCCAAGACATACAAGTAAGAGAGCATTGAGGTGTGGGAGGGGGATGGAAGGGAAAAGTAGACTTGCCTGTATTCCTGTTCTTAAACTTAAAAAAGCCAATATCATGGAAGAAGTTACACACACACACACAGACTCAAATGTTATGTAACTAAGAAACCAATAGGAGTATATAATTTTGATTCACAAATGAGTGGTGCAGGTATAGGCAAAGATCTGGAAGCTGCACTCAGGAGAAACAACAGGCTTAACCTTCAATGTGTCAGGTCTGCAGAACTAAGAGGGTATTAATGAAATCTGACCCTTAAAATATTTCTGCAGCTCCCAGGGACCTTGGGTAGGCACCAGAGGGGGAAACAGAGACAGAGCTAAGTGGCTGTTAGCAGCACCCATTCATGGAGATGTCTTGGCCTGGGTTCTTCAAAATGCAGAGCCTGATTCTTATATGGCAGCCGTGAGAGGTAAAAGGAGTAAGGTAGGAAAGAGGGAGAGCCGATGCCAGGATGGTTATTCATCTGGCCTCCACTAAGTGTGGCTGATTGCTTCTGTTCAAGGGATTATCCTCTGAGAAGCCACAGAAAATAAGTCTCAGAACATCCTGTAGGAGGGGGAAGGGAAGGAAATTAATCCACCAGCTCATCTCTCATTGGCTAAAGATTCATTCCAGTTGTTCACCCATAGGTGCCCAGAGGGGTTCTTTGTTGTCCCAAAACTCAGTGCCCAGAGGCATATATCAGGGCCGTGAGGTGAAGCATTATCAGGATGTAGCTGCATGAAGTCAGATGGAGCCTAGGCAGAGCGTGATGTCACAGCAGCTGCTGGAACAAGAGACAGATGACACTAAGAGGCTCTGAAGCTCTGCTATTGGGAGAGGGGGCAGGTGACACCGTTGGTGCATGACTTTTTGTACTGTCCATGTTTATGAAAGGCCCAGAAGAGCACTCCTTAGCAGCTCTGAATGGGAGCCACAGAAGGACTTCTAGCAGTTTTAGAACTTTCTAAACTAGAAGAAGTTCTAGAACTTTACAGTAACTCCATGAACACAAGTTGCATCCTGCCTGACCATGTTCTCTCTTGCCTTCCTGCCTCTGTTCCCTTGTTTTTTTACTCCACTAGACCCTGAGCTTCTATGTTACCCTTGTTTGTATATCTATAGCAGAGAAAAGGCTATTTTCATCAGTCCATTTCATTTTCCTCCTAGGCTCATAGCAAAACTACATTTCTTAGTAGTCAGGTAGGCCTATGTGACTGAGCTCTGGGTATTGAAATTTGGAGAGAAGTGATAGATACATCCCATTTCTTGTCATCGCTTACCTCCTGTGTGATCTTCCAAACTCTCCTCCATTCCTCATCCGCTGGCCAGATACAAAAATACCCATTGCGGGACCTAGAGTCCTCAGAAAATGACAATGCACTGAACCTGGGTCCCGACTGACTGCATGGATCAGAAGCCCTGTACTTGCCTGCAATGGCTGTGCTATGAGGGAGAAATAAAGTGTCATAGTGTTGAGTCACTGAAATAGGAAGGTTGTCTGCTATAGCTATTAGCACACTCTGACTAATATAGTACTTGTCTAACTTCATTCGATTCTGTGTCCCTCCAGGACATGGATCATGTTTATGTGGCTTTGTAACCCAAGTACTTGTGTGAGGCCTGGCACATAGGAGAAACTGCTCAGAATATGAATGGGTAAGAGTGAGCTGATAGCTGAGCCTGGTCTTTGAGAATCACTGGTAGAATGTTAGGCGAGGTGGTAGGTAGAGAGAGTCATATATTCAGAGGGGCGTGGCATGTGAAGAGCAGAGAGACTGAGGAGAACATATGCAGTTCTCAGCAATGCAAATGGCTGATGATGTGAGAGCGAGGTAGTGAGGGTGAAACTAGAGAGAAGGCAAGGGCCAGATCACAAAAGGTCTTATGGATGGATTAGAAAGGAAGAAACAAACACAAAAAATGTGCACTGTTTTGTTTTGTTTTTAAAGCAACATTTTCTTTTGTCCTACATCAAGTTGGTTTGGTTAAATTGTGCATACTGTAGCCCCTTTCCATTGCTCAGTAGTGTATTAAAAACTGAGAATTAATAAAATCTGTTACACTTTAACATAATGTTTTCAAAATTTTATGATCACAGAACCCTCTTTTCATTAATGCCGATTCAAACTGGTATTAGGATTAGATTTGCCTACATTTTATAGGACATAATAAGATTGAAGCCTATTTTTGTCTTGCATAAAGGAATATGGGATGCAGGTAGTCCAAGATGACTTGGAAGCTATGTGGTATTGTGAGTGACCCAGGCTTTAGTAATTTTGCCCCACCATCCTCAGCTTTCATACCCATGGTTCAAGATGGCTACTGGAGCATCAGTCCACATGTCCTTGGAAGGAAAATGAAAAGGCAAAATGGAAAAAGTAGAGCTGAGTCATATCCCTTAAACCACCTTCCTAGAAATATTACATATCACTTCTGCTTATGTCTCATTGTCAAGAACTTGGTCACATGGCCACACTGCACTGCAAAGGAGGCTGGGAAATATGCTATTTTATTTCATTTGGCATATGCCAAGTGAAAAATTGAGGGTTTTGTCACTAAGGACTTGAGACTTTCAATTAGCGGTCTCTGGCACAATGTCCCACAGGAAATATGTTCCACGGAACATACTGGAATAAAATGACAAAATGAGATTGAGCTTTTAATTTTTACCTGCTTTATTAGGTATAATTCACTTGCCATACAATTCACCTACTGCAAGTGTACAGTTTAATTATTGTTAGTAAATTTATACAGCTGTGAAATCATCACCACATTCCACTTTTAGAAAGTTTCTATCACCTCCAAAAGTTCTCTTTTTCCCATTTATCATCAATCCCCCTTTCTACCCCAGGCTGAGGCAACCACTGATCTGCTTTTTTTTTTCTCCATAGTTATGTCTTTTTTAGAAATTTCATATATACAGAATAGTGCAATATGTAGTCATTTATATCTAGCTTATTCCACTTACAATATCTTTGTGGTTCAATCATGTTACAGAATATATTGTCAGTTCATTACTTTTTATTGCTGAATGATCTTCTATTGTATGGATATGCCATCCTTTTGTTTATCCACTCACTGATTGATGGACATTTGGATTGCTTTTACCTTGGGACTATTATGAATATGCTGCTGTGAACATTCACGTACAAGTCTGTGTGTGGACATATGTTTTTATTTCCCTTGGATAGATAGATAGCTAAAGAGATTGATGTTTAAAACTGAATGCATTCACTCAGAGGTTTTTTATTGAATGCTTAGGACTGACAAGCATTATACTAAATGCCAGGGATGAATACAAAGGTGAACAAAATTCAGCACAAACTCAGCCTCATAAAGCTAGCAGTCTATGAAGGAAACAGGCATTAGTCAAATAATCAGTCAAACAAACATAACAAACATCACAGCAGTAAGTATCGTAAAGTAGAGCATGTGGTGGAAGACAACCTGTGCTGGAAGAATCTGCTTGGTCAGAGGACAGGAAGGCTGCCCATGAGCTGAGATCCAAATGAATTCATATCACCCTAGTGAATCGTAGCCTTCAATGTAATGCCTTACGAAGGCTACTTATTTCCAGTAATACTGCCCTGGCAAACAATTCTGAGCTCGTTTATTGGTGTGCTGGTCCTGGGTCTATTTGTCCTCAAAGTCCTTGTGTTTTAACCTCTCAAAGGGTTTTGTTTTCTGATTAGACCATGACTCATATAACAACCCACATAAGAAAATCAACTGTATCCCTTTACAATCACATCTCACTTACTGCCAAAAAGTGGAATTCCCCTGCTAGATCATAGACCTTATTCTCCAGAGCTGGTGGAGAGGGGTTCATGGCAGTTTGCAAGAGTAAACTTACAGGTGTAAAAGAAAAAGAGTGAACAATGTCAATTCTGTTCTTCCTTACAGCTCAAAAATCATGTGGGTATGATTTGCCACTGAGAAGATTCCAAACAGTGACCCATGGTGTGTGGAGGTGACTCTCAAAGAAGAAATAAAAGGATGTGTATAGCCAAAGAAAGTGACCTGACCTGCCAGAAAGCATCCTACCCCAGGATAGAACTGGAAGAATAGTTAAACCAAGCTTGTCCAACCTGTGGCCTGCAGGCCACATGAGGCCCAGAATGGCTTTGAATGTGGCCCAACACAAATTCATAAACTTACTTAAAACATTGAGATGTTTTTGCAACTTTTTAAAAGCTCATCAGGGGAAGCCTCGATGGCTCAGTGGGTTAAGCGCTCATGTTACAGCCCTGGATCGAATCCTGGCCCTGGCCTGTGCGGACCCATATGCTGAACTGGGGAGTGCCCCTAGTTCGGCTCTCACAGGGGTGAGACCCCAGCCCAGTTCCTGTTCTGTGCAGCCCCTGCCCACCTGTGGAATGAAACTATGTGGAAAAACCAATGATGTGCAACTATGGAGACTGCTTTGTGCCCTCCCTCTTCTCTCTGTCTCTGCATCTCTCTTTCTCTCTCTCTCTCTGTCAAAAACAATAAAAATAATAAATCTTTAAAAGCTCTTCAGCTATCATTAGCATTAAGTGTATTTTATGTGTGGCCCAAGACAATTCTTCTTTGAATGTGGCCCAGGGAAGCCAAAAGTTTGGACAGCCCTGAAAACCCAGAGGCTTTGGAACCTGAGAGATCTGGTTCAAATCCCAGGTCTAATATTAGTGACCTTAGGAAAGTACTTAACTTACAGTTTCTTGATTCTGATAATAGGGTTGTTGTGTGGATTAAATGATTCATAAAACTACTTTACACATGGTAACAGCTCAACAAATTGTTAATTGCTACATTATCATTACAGCCTTTCTTCTACCTCCCATTTCCCCATATTCTGTGTAGACCTTCTCCCTTCTGTTGACTTGTTCTTTTTGAAACATATTAATTCCACTGACTCGACTGAAGTCAGTCTCTGTTCTTCTTGCCTTTGGTCTGAGGGCTTTTTGACTTTTAGAGTGCCTTCTGCTAATAGATGGCCTCTGTCCCTCATGTGTTAATCTGTCTGATTTAACACTTAAAGTGCAGCAGAGCTCTCTCACCCACGTAGAGCACTACTACTATTTTGATTTCTTTTTTTAATCTAAGTTACTTTCAGTAACTATGATTTATGGAAAGTCACACTTCAAATGTTCTTGGGCAGGATTAAAAAACAAACAAACAAAACACTGGTCACCTTACCCTGAAACTGCTCCATAAATCCTTCATTCTCACTCAGGAGTATACTTTCCTACAGTGACAGACACTATAGTTTTTACATTAATTAAACCATTTTCATGTTTTTCCTGAGGTACATCTTCTAAGATCACCCTCACTGATCTTCACATGCTGGGATTTATTCAAATCCTTGTATTGTCCCCTCCTATACAGAAAAGGGCCAACGAGGAATGGCTTGCATTGTGAAACCTTATTTACCATCTCTGGACATTGACTTTCTAGATGTAGTCACTTCACCTGTAACATGGGGATAATGCCCTATTTAGGCAATGTCTCAGGGTTGTTATAAGGGTTAAATGAGATGCAGCATGTGAAAGAGCTTTCGCATAAACCCAAAAATTATTGGTGAGGATTTCAGGTGTAGCATTTTATACATAAGAGACCAAAGTATAAACCCGTTATGTACAATTTGCACATGTCTCAATGATGACCAGAGTCTATAGTCATAAACTAGTGTCCTCACATTATTGAAATGTCAGTGTCTTCAAAATCTTTTGAATCAGAGACCTAGAATCTTCCAACTGCTAAGGAGTAATAACCTCTTCCTACACTTGACTGCTGCTGATCAGTGTTAGAGAATTGCTGGGACATTCATTTCCAAAATATTCTTTAGGCCAAAGCTCTGATAGCAGCACATTTCCTTCACCTCAAAAAAACATTTTTTTTAATTGTTCAATTGCTGTTGACATACAATATTACATTAGTTTCAGGTGTACAACATAGTGATTAGACATTTATATAACTTATGAAGAGATCACACAATAAGTCTAGTACTCCTCTGACACGATACATAATTATTACAATATTATTGACTATATTTCCTATGCTGTACTTAAATCCCTGTGACTGTTTTTATAACTGGATATTTACGTACCTTAATCCTTTCCCCTTTTTCTATTTTTAATTTTTTGAGGAACCTTCATACTGTTTTCTACTGTGGCTGTACCAGTTTACAATCCCATCAACAGTGCACAAGGATTTCCTTTTCTCCACATTCTTGCCAACACTTGTTTTGTTGATTTATTGATGATAACCATTCTGACAGGTGTCAGGTAATATATCTCATTGTGGTTTTAATTTGCATTTCCCCAATGATAAGTGATGTTGAGCATCTTTTCATATGTTTATTGGCCATCTGCTCCTCTTTGGAGAAATGTCTGTTCAGGTCCTGTCCATTCTTGATCAAATTGTTTGTTTGTTTGTTTGTTTGTTTGTTTTTGGTGTTCAATGTATGAATTTCTTATATATTTTGGATATTAACCTCTTATTAGATGTATCATTGGTGAATATCTTCTCCCATTCAGTAGGTTGTCTTTTTGTTCTGTTGATGGTTTCCTTCACTGTGCCAAAACTCTTTAGTTTGATGTTGTCCCACTTGTTTATTCTTTCTTTTGTTTTCCTTGCCTGAGGAGACATATCCACAAAAAATATTACTAAGAGTAATGTTAGAGAGTTTACCTCCTATGTTTTCTTCTAGGAATTTTATAGTTTTAGGTCTTACATTTTAAGTCTTTAATCCATTTTGAGTTTATTCCTATATATGGTGAAAGGTGGTCCAGTTTCATTGTTTTACATGTGCCTGTCTAGTTTTCCCAACACCATTTATAGAAGAGACTGTCTTTACTCCATTGTATATTCTTACCTCCTTTGTCATAGATTAAGTGACCATATAGGCATGGGTTCTTTTCTGGGTTTTTTATTCTGTTCCATTGATCCATGTAATATCTGTTTTTATGCCAGTACCATGCTCTTTTGATTACTATAGCTTTATAGTGTATTATAGTTTAATATCCATGAAGTGCCAGTATTTGTCACCCAACAAGTGAATAGTATCTGCAAGAAATGAGCTGGGCTACCAAAACTTGCTCAATTTCATTTCAGTTTAAACTTGTGCCATGATAGATTCTTGACCTTAAAACTATACAGGAATCTAGTACTCATTTAGCCATGATTGTCAGTGGTCGTGTCTTGATATAGCCAGTCATGAGGTATGTGGCAAGTAATTTGTCAGTGAGCATATATAAAGTATTACAGTCCAAAAGATATACCACTTAAAAAGATAAAAATCAATGGGAGCAGATATTCTATAATAATGTTACTCCTATTTATTTGTATTCTGATGTGCTCTCCTGAACAAAGCAGAGGGTGGCATTTTAGCTGCTGGGCACTAGGAATGTCACACAGCCACAGTCTACCTTATCCTGTCTCAGCCTGCAGTGAGAGACCATTAACAGTTCTGACAACTAGTAGATTATGGTAGTGTTTGTGAGTGGTAATTTTATAATTAGTGCCACTTTAATGCTTTTACTTTAGTAGTATATGCTTTCTCACATACTACTCAAAGTCAGGGGGAAAACAAAACTTGTTAAAAATAAAGTTAACCATATTTAGTTAATTTTTCCTTATATAATGGCAATTTTAATGATTGAATTTTGTATTTTAAAAGTGCTTTTATGACAATCACACCACAAATCTTTTCAATAATACTTGTCTTATTTCCCTGGGGGTGTGTGGGGGGGAATCAACCTAGAGTATGAGGAGTATGAGTCTCATCCAAACCTCTTCATTGGGGAGTCAGGGGAGAGAGGCAGGTGTATCAGGAAAAACACTAAAACACAGCTCTAATCCAGTACCTCCCAACACACATGCTCACGTAGTATAGGATTGTTTAGTCTCCTTACTCTCTCTGGGCAGAACCAGAAAAAGGGCAGATCAAGGTCAAAAGAAGCAGGACTCCATAAACTAAAATTCTAGGAAGACCCATTGACATAGAGTCAGTACACAGTACCACAGGCAAAATTAAGTCAGGGTCAGAAGCCAGGACCTTCAAGGCATTCGTAGTTGGGATCAGAAAAAGAGGTGGTTGAGAACAAATGTTCCAGTTAAGATCCAGGTAGGGTGACCTGTTTTGGAAAGTAGGTCCAAATTGTAGTGCATGTGTGTATGTGTGTTGGGGGTCTTCTTGAAATGGTACTGTTTACTTAATTAGTAGGTCAGAGTCAAGGTAGATAAGGGTAAATTATGAATGATTGGATGGCTGGTTGGATAGATGGATAAATTGATGCATAAATGATTGGTAGATAAATGGGTGGTTGATTGGATAAATGAAAATAATGAAATTAGAATGTATAGTTGATTTGACAGATGAATGAGTAGAAAGCAAGTGAATGATCAGTTGGATAGATAAATAAGCAGACGATTGGACAGATGGACAAATACAGACAGGCAGACAGACAGACAGAGGAATGAATGGATGACCAAATTAATGGACTGGTGGATAACCACAAAGATGGAATAATGAATGAATGGATGGATGGATGGATGGATGCATAAATGAATGAATAGTGTGGTAGACAGAATAATGGCCCCCAAAGTTGTCTTAATCCCTGACATTTGTGGATATGTTAATTTCAATTTTACATTTATTTATATAATCATGTGATTAGTATTTGTCACTTCCATGGGATTGTAGCTCTACAAAAGCAGGAATCCAAGTATTTTTGCATACCATTTTATTCCCATCCCTTGAGTCAGTGGTACCCAACCTTTTGGGCACCAGGGTCCAGTTTGTGGAAGACAATTTTTCCAAGGTGTGGTGTACAAGGGAAGAGGATGCTCATGCATGGTTTAAAATAGGGTTCAAGCTCTTATGAGAATCTAATGCTGCACTGATTTGACAGGAGGCAGAGCTCTGGTGGTCATGTGAGTGATGGGGAGCGGCTGTAAATATAGATGAAGCTTTACTCGCCCACTGCTCACCTCCTTCTGTGCAACCCAGTTCCTAAGAGGCCAGAGACAACAACTGGTTTGTGGCCTGGAGGCTGGGGACCCCTGCCTTAACTCATGCCTAGCACATAGGAAGTGTGGGGTTTTTATTTTAAGTACTTTTTTGAATGGATTGAAACCTTCCTGTGGCATTCCCATTGAGATCAGGAAAGATCTTGATGGGTTGCTGAAGCATTTTGATACCTTGGCAACTAAGTCTGGCTTTATTGTTGGCAGACTTTGACAAGAAAAGTACTCTGCCAAAAAGGAACAGCTATCCACTGAGTTCCAGTCCCTCTCTGCCCAGAGTCCACTCTGCCCTAGAGAGGAGCCGAGCCTCTGTCTCTGGGCCAGGTCAACTATCTCGTTGTCTTAACTCAGATCCTCCTTACTCAGTGGTCCTGGAACCAGCAGCCTCTCTGACTTGATAAGGCCCTCTAGCCACCTCCCACCTTGACCCACATCAGTGCCAGGTCCAGCCACCTGTTTGTGCCTTACTTCAGGCTGACAGATTCAGAGACCACACCTCTGCTGAACAACTAGCACAACCTCTTCTGTCACTCTGATCATCCTTTCTTTCTCTCAGCCCCAGTTAGTTTCTTTTTAAAGATTTACTTTTATTGTTTTTGACAGAGAGAGAGAGAGAGAGAGAGAGAGAGAGAGAGAGAGAGAGAAGGGGAATGGCCCAGAGCAGTCTCCATAGTTGCATATCATTGATTTTCTACATAGTTTCATTCCACAGGTTGGTGAGAGGCTGTGCAGGGCAGGAACCCAGCCAGGAGCCTCCCACATAGGAAGCACGCCCAGGTCAGGAGCCAAACTGTGAGTGGGGGGGTGGGTCTCCCACATGGAAGGCACACCCCGGCGAGAACCGAATAGCATGTGGGTCCAAAAGGGCCTGGGTCCGGATATAATCCTCAGACCCTGGGGCTGCAAGACCAGCGCTCAACCTGCTGAGCCTGCTGAGCCATCCTGGCATTCCTCCCTCCCTCACCTGACCCCCAGTTAGTTTCACTTTGACCTTTTCAGTTTTTCTGCTAGGCTTCAGTTTTAGTTTTGTGATCTATTCTTCCTTTCTGTACCTGAGAAAACTGCACTCAAATCCCAGCTCTGCATGAATAGCTGTGTGCCCCTGAGCAAGTTAGTTAACCTTTCTGAGCCTATTTCCTAATCCATGAAATGGATGCAACAAATATAAATCCCAGGCAGTGGTAAATAAGCATGATAATATAAATGAAGAATCTAGCATGATTACCGGCAACAACAAGTGACAATCAATTATTAATTTCCCTTCTTTTTTCCCAGGTTTCTCTCTCTTGTTTCTTCTGCAGCACAATGCAGTCTCCCTTTCTATTTTCCACTTTTTTGTCTACAGGACACTTTCTAGACCTCATAAAAGTAGCATTGCATAAAACAAAATTGCACACTATTTTTATATCTTCCAAATAACTCAGTTCAATTATAGACTGGTCAATTTTAATTATTTGAGCATTACTAAACCATCTGAAAACTGACTAAGTCCTGTATT
>PVKE010027317.1:0-21691 GCA_004027555.1 Craseonycteris thonglongyai | reverse complement strand
ACTCCCAGCTACAACCGTTGACCTGTCACATCAGCGGAGGCTAATAACAGGTATGAGTGCACTTTGCCAATTGCCAATTGTCTTTGACACTGGGTGGGGTCTGTGCCAGTAAAACCGCCTTCACTGCCAACCAGCTAACTGCCAAAGGAGAAGTGGGGGGAAGGGGAGCTTTCGGAAGGTTAGAGGTACTTTTTAATCCCTTGGTTCCTATTCTGTAATGCCCTGGTCTCACACCATCTCAGTGCCAGTCTGTGGTTCCAGAAAAATGGTCAGTTTATGTAGGAGACAGGTAGCTGGTGATGTGAAGACAGTGAGGCTGTCAGTACATGTTGGAGGGAGTAGGGTGCTGTGGGAAGGATCAGTAGGTGGACACAGGCCTTCCTGTAGCTGCCCCAGGTGGCTGCTCTGGCCTGTACCTGCTTGCCCTGCATGACTGATTTCCCACCTGCAGACTACGTCCTGGAGGGCTTCTGAAGAAACCTGCTTTATCAGTGCTTGACCAGTTTAGAGCACCTATTAACAAAACTACAAAAAAGAGCTTTAAAGAAGTGAAGACTCATCTAGCTGTAATTCCTGGGGGTCTTACCAGCCAGTTGCAACCTCTCGATGTTTCCATCAACAAACCATGTAAAGTCTTTATGCAAGAAGAGTGGAATAAATGGATGGCTGCTGGTAATCATGGTCTGATACCTACTGAATGAATGAAGAGACTCACTGTCACTCAAGTTTGTGAATGGGTTAGAACATCATGGCACTCAGTAAAGGACAAAACCATTGCACGGTCATTCAAAAAATGTGGCATGCCTTAGATCAGGGGTGGCGAACCTTTTGGCGATTGAGTGCCAAAGTTTATGAAATAAGAGTATACTCGCTCGACTCGCGTGCCAACCATCGAGTGAGATAGAGGTATTGATTATTTTTATGTATATAAGAGCATAAACAATACTTTTTTAAATGGTATTCACAGCTCCACGTGCCGAAATAATTGCTCCGCATGCCACTTTGGGCACGTGTGCCATAGGTTCGCCAGCCCCGGCTTAGAAGGAAGTGAAGATAGTATCATATATGAAGATATTGAGGAAAGTGATATCAGTGATTGTGAGCAACTGAGCTTCATAAACTCTGACACTAGTGATGATGAGTTCTTGGGGTTTCCAGAAAACTAGAAGAGTGCTTGAACCTTATAGTCTCTCATTTGTTAATGACAGTGATGATGGGTCTTAATACCGCTATTGACTTTACATGGTTGAAGTATTATTCTGCTATATTTTATTAAATATATTAGTACACCATTTGGTTCAGAATATAATTTATAACAGAACAATACATTTAAATATTTGTGTATAATCGAACGTTAAACTCAGTGTTGTCTGAGGTATCAAGGATGAGAGTGAACATACTCAAGTGAATTGAAGGGACAGACCCCTTGCAAAGGACATGCTAGGGATTGTTGTCACTTCCCTAGCCAGGAGGAGAGAATTGTTGAAGAAGGTGGGGCCATCGCTGTGCTCTGCTCCCACTTTCTCAAGCCCAGTTTGCGACTTAAGAGCTAGATTTGTGAGCCTGGAGTGGGAAAGAGGAATAAGGAGTGGCTAGACACAAACGTGGAAAATGTAAAAGGGAAAGGAGTAACTACTCACGAGATTCCTAGGAGGGCGCTGTACTTTCCCTGACAGGCTCATGGGGACCATAGAGGTCAAGGCCATGGAGCTGGCCTTGAACCATTCTGAAAGTTTTCACTCAAGAGGGCTGCCCAGGGAAAGCCGGGATGGCTCAGAAGGTTAAGCGCTTGCTTTGAAGCCCCAAAGACCGAGGATCGAATCCCGGCTCTGGCCCAGGCGGACCCACATGCTGAACTGGGGTGTGCTTCCTGAATGCGATGAGGCCCCCAGTTCAGTTAAAAAAAAAATTAAATTAAAAAAAAAATTAAATAAAAAAAAAAATTAAATAAGAGGGCTGCCTAAAGAGCAGAGGAACCCACATGGGGAGAGTCTGTGTGTAATGGAAGCGTTAGGGTTCCAGGAACTGAGAGAGGGAAGAGGGAGCTGACAAGTTGACAAATCATCTAAGTATCCATTAATACTCCTTCAGTGACCACACACGATCACATGTGGAGGCGCTATGTGCGTCTTAAGGACAAGTGGCATAAATTGACTGGAAAGATGTGAGGTTCAGGGAACTACCGTTGGAGCATTTTACGAGAGCTGTCCGGGAAGCATCCAGCCAAGTAACTGTTCTCATTGTATTGACAATGACTGGATTTTTTTCTGGACAGCCTTCATATTAGGACCACAATTTGAAGGGCCCTTCCAGCCTAAATTCTACAGTACAAACGAATAAGTGTAATTTAGAATGATTATTGGACTGAGAAAGGTCACGATGTTAGATAATTGAGGAATCTATTCTTCCTTGGGCCCACTTACTTCCCTATTTTGAACCATATGTTCCCCAAATCAAACTAAACAGGTTTCTGAGGTCTACTCTTCCATATTCTTTCTTTTATCTTTATATTCAGTTTTGTCCCTTCGAAACTGTTTATTTGTTTACTCATATGCATTGAAATTATATTTAATTTTGACTTCGGCATCCTATTAGCAGTGTTACTTTGTCTACTCAGATTATACTGACTTCTTACTACCATTATCAATGCTATTAAAGGTTCCTTATTCCTCCTCTCATTCACCAAACCCGAACGTCCTGTGTGATGTAATCCTCAATTTCTTAGAGCTTCATTGCATCATGTCAGCAAATCAGTTTATATCAACCTTTCCAACTCAACTCAAAATTCAGTTAATCTGTGATACCTGCAAGACTTCTGCAAAAACATTCTCCTAAAATTTTTTTTTCAAGTTAACCTTTTTGAAAATTATATCCATTCTAAAAAATTTTTATTGTGATCCACCTCGCTCCCAAATTCTTTGTCATCCTTACTTCAATTGGGACTCTTCATTTTTCTCTAGACTTATTTATTTATTCTTGAGTGGTGGTGAGAGAGAGCGAGAGAGAAGGGGGAGGACCCAGAGCAGTCTCCATAGTTGTACATCATTAGCTGTGACGTTGTTTCATTCCACACAAGTGGATGTGGGGCCTCACAGGGTGAGAACTGAATCAGGAGCCTCCCACATGGGAGGTGAGAACCTTCGCTGCCAAGCCATCCTGGTGGTTATCAGTTATGCTACTCCTCAGCATATGGGGTTACACCAGCCAGGACTAGGACTTGAACCCATGACCTCACAATTGCTATCTTAGCATCCCTTCAACCAGGACTCTACTTTAAAACAGGGTCATGTTTTGAGGGAGATTTACAGTATACCCAGCAAATTAAAAATTGCTAATAGTAACAGTAATTAATTACATAAATGCTTCTGGCATCTTTCAACCTCTGGAAGTATTTTCTGACACTGTTGATGATATTAATACTTAATCATGAAAAGAATGAACAACTTCTTTCTGTGAAACAGAAAGTGTCTCTGATTTCCAAAGTCTTTCCTGATTCATCAAAATTTATTAGAGAACAAAAGTGACTGTCTTGGCTATGATGCATAGTATTTTTGCTGCATTTGTTTTTTGTCCTTTTTATGAAAATAACTCATATTTGAAATTAATACACTAGACTCTTCATTAACTGGAACTCAAGCAACTGGCAAATTTTTTTTTAAAAATCGAAGAAATAATACTACATTTATTTGGCATGAGTGCTGGTCAACTGAGAGTCTACTGTACTTACATTTTACACAGTATTATTAGTTCCCTTTATTTCACATGATAGCACACTTAAGTGTAATTTTTAAAAAGTAAGTATACAGAGCAGTATTATATTTTTGCTTTTTAGTTTTATAATAACTATTGAGGATATATGTATGTATGTGCTTATACTTATATATGTATATTTTAAGAATTGCTTTAGGTTTATTCAACCTATCTCATGTGTGTTGTTTGCATAACTTAAAAATCAATAATCATTTTCTTGTTTCATGTTAATTTGGAAAAATGCAAAAGCAAGAAATTGCACCTGCTACTTGAAAGTTGCTGTTCCTGACAGCGCTTTATCTTTTTTCTTGCCCATATTGGCTTTTCTCCCAGCCCATCCATTCCTTAATGTAAGTGTTATAAATTGCTCTAAAGTGCCATAAAGCATAATAAACATAAATCAATATTTCTTGGTTAAAAACTTAGAAATGCTGATCCAGCCCAGGCTGGTTATAGATGTCCAGAACCCATCATGTCCCTTGGTCATTATATCTTACCAGAAGCCATTTCTGGGCTTGAGAATGCTTCTCTTCTTGTTTTTCTCTCTGACCTTTGTCACCCGGAAACTTGAAGTGACACCTCAGGACGGATGGTGGGGAAGCTATCATCCAGCAGTCTTAGAAAAAGCCCCATTCTTTTTCCTTTTGGCCTCTGATCTTGGCAACTTTAAAAGAGTCGAGAGACACGCTCACATGAAGTTAGACCACAGGCCGGCAGTATGTCAAGCTTGTCTGAGGCAAACTCCAGTTTGTCGTGGGGAAAAAGAAAAATGTTCACTCTCTTCTGAGATTTCAGTTAATTAAGCAAAAGCGTATTCCTTTCCTTCTGGCTTGCAAATGTAGCGTCTGATTGAAATGGAACACCTGCAGGCAGCACAGTGACAAAACCAACCCATTTGCATTTCTGCTATCTTTGGGATTTTTTAATGTGATCATATGCTGCGCCCTTGGAGATAAAACCACATCCCTCTTCTGAAAATGACAGCTTGCCCCAACAGCCAACTGATGCTATTTGTGTACCATTGTTGTTATTTATTCCCATCTCAAAGGGAATGATTGAATGGCTTTGTGGTTTCTCCTGAGAAATTGTGGAGCCATTTTGTATGAAATCTGCAAGCTCAGGTGATCATCTTTCTTGAGGAGATTTTCAACTGTGGCTCTTTGGAAAATGCATCAAAGGTTGGGTAGGACCTCAGACGTAGCCTTATTAGGTTTATTGACTCACAGTCCACTTTTCATACTAATTGTGACCCAGGGCACACGGAGGTCAGACTTCTTTCTCTCCCAATCCCCAGCCAACTCCAGCTAAAAGCAACAATCCTCCCACCTACCCCCATTCTTTCCTAAAGCGGGTGTTGCCTGAAGAAGAGGCAGCTGGCTGCATTGCGTCATGGGGCTGAGGGTGGGGAGGATATTAGATGACTCCATCAGCCGTCTCCTCTCCTTTCCAGGGCTTCCGTCTGAAAAACTGCCATTAGCCACTCCTTCCTTCAGATTGCCGAAACTTTTGGAGCAATAGAAAAAGGAATACAAATGACCTCTAAGCATATGAAAATATGACAAACTGTACTTATAATAAGGGTAATAAAAAATAAAAATATACTCAGATACCAATTTTTTACTAATGAGATTGGCAAAAAATAAAATTTTATCGTGTATTTTTTTGGTGACTATTTGGACAAATAGGCATCCTCATAGCATGGTTGGTGAGTGGGTATAGCTATCAAACATATAAAGGCTATGCCCCTTTGATTTCAGCAGTTCAAATCTTGGGAACTGATCTTATAGTAAAAACTGCACGTATGAACAAAAAATATATAAAGTGATGCATTAAAAACCTTTAAATAGCAAAAACTCAAAACAACTCAAGTTCTATCAGTATAGCACTAGTTAAATTAATGATGATATTAACACAGTGGGATATTATACAGCCCCATAAAAGAATGGAACAGCTTTTTATATGCTGGTATAGAAATATCTGTAGCATGTATCTTTAAATGGATAACTGAAAACATAGAACAATGCATATACATGAACACAGCTGACCTTTCAACAACACAAGGATTAGAGTTACTGATCCTCCCACAGTAAAAAATCTGAGTAACTTTTGACTCCCCCAAAACTACCAATAGCCTATGTTGACCCGAAGCTTTACAAATAACACAGTCAATTTATACATATTTTATATGTTATATGTATTATATACATATAATAATAAAGTACCAGTAAGCTAATTATAAGATAGAAATAATACATTTGCAGTATTTATTAAAAAAAAAAATCTATGTAAAAGTAGACCCACACAGTTCAAATCCATGTTGGCAAAGGTCTACTGTAAATATATAAAAGTGGGGAATAAGAATTTATTTTCATGTTTACTTGGTAATTGCATAAAGATACAGAAAAGACACTCAAGGAACTAATAACAGTGGTTATGTGTGGATATAATAAATAGGATCAGGGAGAGGAGTAAGAACTCTCAGAGTTTGATGCTTTTATTTTTGAACAGTGTGAAAGTATAACTTATTAACTTTTTTAAACTTAGAGGTCATAAACTTATATATTTAAGTATTTATTTTGTAAAGAATTTTTTATTGTGATAAAACATACGTAACCTAAAATTTGCCATTTTCCCTATTTTGAAGGGTACAATTCATTACTTACATTACTGTACAACCCCCACCCTAGTCATTTCCAAAACTTTTTCATCACGCCAAGCAGAAAATCTGTAACTGTTAAGCAGTAACTTTCCATTCTCCCCAGCTTCTAGCCTCTACTTCAAATCTACTGTCTCTACGAATTTGCCTATTCCAGAAATTTTATATTAATGGACTCATACAATATTTGTAATTTTGTGTTCTGCTCATTTCATTTAGCACAATATCTTCAAGATTTAGACATGTTTTACCATGTATCAGAATTTCACTTCTTTTTATGACTGAATAATATTCCATTACATGTTTATCCATTCATCTGTTGGTAGACATTTGGGTTGTTTCTACCTTTTGTCGTTTGTGAATAATGCTGAAATGAACATCAGCATACAAGATCTGTTTGAATCCCTGTTTTTAATCATTTTGGCTATGTACCTAAGAGTATAATTGCTGGGTCATATTGTAATTTTGTATTTAGCTTTTCAAGGAACTGCTAAATTGTGTCCATAGTGGCTGAACCGTTTTACATTCCTACCAGCAATGTACAATTGTTCCAATTTCTCTATATCTTTGACAACACTTGTTATTTTCTATTATTTTAATTTTAGTCACAGTAGTGGGTGTGAAATCATATCTCATTGGGGTTTGACCTGCTTAAACTTTTAAATTAAGAGGATGTTGGGATAACTCAGCAGTTGTAAAAATGGGATAAAATATATACACCTATATAGCTCACAGGACGGTGGGGGGAAGGTTCAATTCCTGGCCCCAGCCCCTATAAACCCATATTCTGAACTGCAATGCAACTGGTAACTGCCGAGATGGCTTGCAGGCCCCCTGTTCAGTTCCTGCCCCACGCAGCCCCACATCCACCTGTGTGGAATGAAACCATGTCACAACTAATGATGCACAACTATGGAGATGGCTCTGGGCCCTCCCCTCTTCTATCTCTCTCTTGCTTTCTCTCAAACAATAATACAAATCTTTCAAAAATTTAAATTAATAAGAACACCATTTCTTAAATATTTTCTGTTAAACTGTAATGCCCATAACAAAATAGCACTTTTATCCTGTCATTATTAATAAACGAACATGTTGGTTGACAACTTGCAGACCTACAGTAGTTGAGGAGAAGGTCTGGAAAGGCTCTATTTTCTGAGTGTACATAAATTTCACTCATAGTTAGGGTTATTATTACTGAATATCTACCAAATGCTAACTACTTAACGTCATTATTCTTCCCCCCACCGTCCTGTGAGCTATATAGGTGTATATATTTTATCCCATTTTTACACACAAGGAAAGTGAGAGCCTTCACTGATAAAGAACAGATCTCTAGTAAATGTCAAAGTGAGAATTCGAATCAATGTTTGTTTGACTTCTGGTCTTGCGCTTTTTCCAGCAGAGGTCACCTGGTAGCATTTCACCGACTTGTAGGCTAACCAGACGTGTGGTTTTAAATGGGACAGAAAACAATGCTACTGTCCCATTTCAAATGCTAACCTGATGGAAACCTTTTTGAACACCTCTTACCATTGCAGACATCAAACATGACTTGTATTCATCTTTTGTTATTGATATATATTGAGTATTACAATTTCAATAGTTTTTTTCCTTTCTTAAAATGTGTATACATTTTGGGGGGCACTCTGTGTATATGTATGTGTGTGTGTATATACATATGTACATGTGTGTGTGTGTATATATATATATATATATGTATGTGTATATATATATATATATATGTATGTGTGTGTGTGTGTGTGTATATATATATACACATACCACTCATTCAGAAAAAAAACAGTTCTGACTATATTGGGTGGCTACAGATTCGGACTCAAAGGGAAGGTCAAAAGAAAGTGAGATCTGATGCAGCTTTGAGAGATCTGGAATGCGTGTGCCTCTCTGCATTTTCCTTCATGATACTTGTAATATGGTGACCACCCAGTAAGCCCAGGATACTGCAAGAGCCTGTTCTTGCCTTGTTTTGTTAAGTTCTATTATTTTAAAATTAGTTTAAAGTAATAAAATTAAATGTGAATTTATTTTCATAGTACATTTTAAGTAAAGAAGAAGTAAAGCCTTCTTAATTCTTCCAATCTTACTTCACACTGGCATTTTCTATGAACAAGTTAGTGTGCATTCCTCATAGTTTCTATATACATTGACATTAATGTGAGTGCATTGTGAACCAGCTCTTTGATCCATAAATGGCTATGTGACAAATATTTTTTGAGCATGTACTATTCTGAAGGCTTTGTGTTAGGCACAGGAGAGGGGGAAAGAATAAGTTGTAACCTATTAAAATTTTAATTCATGCCAGGAATTGTGCTAAAGAACGTACCTTTAAAGTTGGATATAATTGGCACAGCATCCCTGAGAAGATGTACTACTATTTTTGTATTATAGATGAGAAAACTGAAGTTCGGGGAAGCTGGGTAGTTTGCCCAAGATCACAGATAATAGCGCTCAGATTCAATCCAAAGGCTGGTTATCTAGAGCTCATATCTTACTGATACAACACAGCCATGGACCGAAACTGTAGTCAGCATTTCTCTAGTGTTAGCTGACCAGACTACGTTTTTAAATGGGACAGAAAACAATGATACTGTCCCGTGTCAAACAGTATGTCTACTGACACCTTGAATTTAGCTCAGTGAGAGGAGGCTGACTGTACGTACTATTTCACCTGGGACAGTACCTTTTTCTGGTCCGTTTAAAGTGGTGTCATTCTATCTAACTTGTGACTCACTCTTCTCAAGGCTTTTCATAGACTCATTTATTTTCTATCAACATGAAACCATATTACTATCACCCCCATTTACAGATGAAGATAGTGAGGGTTAGGAAGGTTAATTTAGCTAAATTGTACCAGTAATAGGTGGTAGAGCTCAGATTGGAATCCAGTCTTGTGACATAGCTTTCTCTCGTGACGTCTACGTTCTACTGCCTACCCCAGTATTTTGTACCTAGATGCATACACGTGGTCACACACCAGGCAGCTCTTCATCAAGTGTGCTAAGAGTTTGTAACAACACTGCAAGAGGCTTAGTTGTAATGTCACTAAAATATAGAATTCAGTATTGCATATGTAGTATGATTCTAACAATATCAAAATATATGGCAGAAAAATTTAATAAGAAATTCATGTTTAGGTTTCTCTTGGTTCTGACCTGCTTTCTCCCCCCATTTTGAAAAGATCACTAAATCTCTACGTTCATTTTTTCATTTTTTAAATGAAATTTACTGGTTAGTAAAATTATATAGGTTTCAAGTATACAACTCTACAGGACATGGCCTGTCTATTGCATTGTGCGCTCACCATCCAAGGTCAAAACTCCTTCCATCACCATATTTCACTTTACTCCCTCTTACCTCCCCGCTCCCTTACCCTCTGGTCATCAATAAAATGTTGTCTGTGTCCATGAGCGTTTGCTGGTTTGCTTGTCTTATTTGTTTGTTGCTTTAAGTCTCTCTTCTCTGATCTCAGCTGAGATGTTGTGGGAAGGTCAAAAGCAAAGGTCGCCAAGCAATCAGCAGATCCACTTCCACCTCCACCCAGCCTCCCAGCGCAGATTGTGCCAGGTTGTGCAGTGTGGTACCCGGAAGGCAGGGTTTGGGGGAGAGAGGAGGTGGAAACAACACAACTCGCAAGAAGTTGAGGGAGCTTCTGCCATCACTGGGAAGTAGTTGGGATTATTTTTCAGGCTCTTCAATTTATGGAGACAAGTCCCTGCGTTCATAGTGATACACAACTACTAGTAACATGACTTTCAGGAATAGTGCAAGTGTGTGGTGAGTGATCAGTGCCAACAGGGGTGATAGGGGCTAAACATTAGAAACCATGGACTGGGAGACCATGTCATAGGTCCCTAGGCCTGGTATTTAAAAACTCAGGTAACTGCCGTGACCTGTGTGCAATGAGGTAAAGGTCTCTTTCCAAAATGTTCTTTTTTTTAATTTATTTTTTTACTTTTTAAAGATTTATTGTTTGAGAGAAGGTGTGTGTGTGTTTGAGAGAGAGAGAGAGAGAGAGAAAGAGAGAGAGAGAGAGAGAAGGAGAGAGAGAGCAGTCTCCATAGTTGTACATCATTAGTTGTGAAGTGGTTTCATTCCACACAGGTGGATGTGGGGCCGCATGGGGTGGGGACTGAACTGGGGGCCTCCCACATGGGAGGTGAGAACCTTTGTGCTGAGCCATCTCAGTGGTTACCAGTTGTGCCACCGTTCACCATATGTGGTTGCACGAGCCGGGGCTGGGAATCAAACCTCGGACCTCATGATTGCAAGGCAAGTGCTCCACTGCTGAGCTATCCTGGCATCCCCCCCAAAATGTCCTTGATTGCAAAAGATCACATGAAACTTTTTTTAGGAAGACTCTTTCCACCCAGCTTCCAGGCAGCATAGGAGTTAATCGTGCCTGAACTTTTCCACCAATCCTGTTGGTGAAGTCTTAGATTAAATATGAAGATAAAAAAGAACGTGACATTCTACATGGAGAAAAGACACAGAAATTTCAACAGTTGCTGCCTTCAGATAGTGCATGTGATTTTTTTTTTCTTTATAATCATCCATATTTTAAAATTTTCTATGACTCTCCCTTGTTACTTACAAAACCATAAAGCCCACTGCTTTAAAAAAAATTCTTATTAGTTATGTCACTTTACCGTCCATCTGGCTTAGTCATGCTTTATTTTCATCTAGACATTTTTATACAGCAAATGTTTGTTACAAATAGGACAGCTATGATTTTTCCCTCCTCTAGAATCTAGTCCTAGAATTTGCATTTAGATATATGTAAATTAAAGCAATTTTGGCCAACATTATTCTATAGCTTACTTGAAAAGAATTTTTGAAGTGCTAAGAAAAATGAGAGGGATTTAATCAGTGTGTTCCAAGCTAAACTTTTAAGTCCAGGATTAAGAGTGTAAGTGATGACAGGCCAGTGTCCTAAATGACAGAAGCCACACCTTGACTAATATTCCTGAGAGGTCATTTCAGCAACAAATTCAACCTTGAAAGAATGGAAATTGGGCCAAGTACACAGGCCCAGTAGAAAAACCCTATAGGTTGCTTGCATAATAGGAGCACTTTGTAACGTCTACTTGAGTTGATTACTTGCTCACAGCCATAGTTATTCACCTCAATTAGATGTGAACTGATTCGGAATATGCATGAACTGTGTCAAGTGACGTGATTTCAGGCGTTAGTAAGTCTATTACAATCTCATACAAATTAGAGGTTTTTAGAGACCATCTTGGACCGATCCGTCTTTAGCTGGACCCCAAATGCTTCGGACTGGCTCCGTGTCAATGCTGGGTTTCCCAGGTGCCCTCTGTGTTGGTATCCTACATCTGCGATTGTCTGAAGCGTTCCAGTTGCTCAGGGTCAGCACTTCCTTCTGTATTCCATCATCTCACCTGGAACCTGCCTCCCAGTTTTATCAAGAACATTTACCACTGGAGCACTGTTTTCCTTTGAGCAACACCACTGTGGTTTTGAGTTTGCTGTTCCATTGTAAACTAGCTGAATAAATGTGAAGTGGGTCTGAATGTTCCATCTTGCATCATTTCTTTGAGCCTACCTGCCTGCTTCCCTGATGTAAGGCATACTTTTAGAGGGATTCTTGGGGACCTGCTTGTCATTCGTGGCTATGGGCCACACCGTCCTTAATAAAATATCTTTCCCTCGGTATCATCTCCTTCCATCCCATCTCCCAGTGATGACAGTGTCCCTCACTCAGCTTTACTCTCCAACAAATCATCTTTACTCCTGGTCACTCTTCACCTCTCATCTAACTGAGTTCAATAGTCTAGTTATTGAGTAACCACCTCATGCTGGCACTATGTCAGGTGATGCAAAGGCTAATTAAGTAAGACCTCTGTCTTGAAGAAATTTATACTTTAGTGGGTGTGTTAGTTTCCTAGAGCTGCCTTTACAAGTATTATACCACAAACTGGGTAGCTCCGAATGACAGAAATGTATTGCCTCACAGTTCTAGGGGCTAGTTCTGAAATCAAGGTGGCGTTATAGTGGCCCGTTCTCAGGGCTGTGAGGTAGAACCTGTCCCTTGCCTCTCTCCTAGCTTCTGGTAGTCTCAGGCATACCTTGGCTTACCGATGCTGTCCTCTCTGTGTTTTCAGATTACCTTCCCTCTGTACCTGTCTATGACCAAGTATCCCCCTTTTATAAGAAAACACATCATATTGGATTAAGAGCCTAACTTATTTCAGTATGACCGCATCTTAACCAAGTGACTTTCATCAGCAACCATCCTATATCCAAATAAGGTCATAATTGAGACAGTGGGGGGATGGGATTCAACGTATTAATTGAAGGGAACACATTCAACCTGTAAACGGTGAGCAAAATGCTTACCAATGGAACCAATTGAAATAAAATCTGAGAAGCTACATAATAACAATAAGCACCAGAGGGTGGCAAAGCCCAGCAGAGAGGTAGGTGTTGCATTAGGCTGTGGTGGACGGGGAAGGGCTGGCTTCTGGCATGTGAACAGTAAGTCAAGGAATCTGGTGCAGTTGTCACCGAGGAGAGAAGCATGTCCCACTGCAGCTGAGCATCTGAAAGCCTTCTCCCTCTGTGGGCAGCTGGCCAGAGAGCCCGGTTCCTCGGGGCACCCTTTTGACCCATCTGTGAGTCCACCACAGCGAAAATGGTCTTCCCACAGCGTACGCTGCACAGCTAATATCTGGGTGTCAGAATCTATTGCACTTACCAGATTTATTAGATAAAATTGCTGGAGGGCGGAAGTACCAAAAAGTATGAGTAATTAAAACACTAAGCTGCAATATTATTACAGGTATATTAAAATCAATGACATCCATTTGAAAAGATATATTTCACACCCTGTCCGCAGCGGGCGATGAGGCTGAGCTGAGACAGGTCAAGCAGGGAGTGTTGTTAATGAAGGTCCTTGTGCAAAAGGCTGCCGGAGACAAAATGAGTTAAAATCTTTATTGTGTCTTGACAGCCCACATGAATCTATGATGATGATAAATGTGCTCATTTAGAACTTTTTCTTTTCCTGAGACATTTTACACGCTCTCTCCAATTTGCTTTGAATTCCTCAAAAGACATATGTTCACAGAAGGAAAGTCTCTGCTGGCTTTTCATTAGGTAAGATCTTATCAGGGTGTTTACATGTGACATCGCATCGGAACTATTAATCTTATGACAGGATATTAAAAGGGGGGGAGGGCTTTTTTTTTAACAGGTTCAGGGCCATTGCCCTTGAGAAGCAGCCCTCAACACCCAACAAGCCCTGGCCCAGGAACTGCAACCACAGGGATTAATAAGTACTTTCCAGAAGCTGCCACTCTAGGCAAGAAGGTTTCTTCATAGAATGTAGCACAGGGGACAGTGGAGGTAAAATGGCTCCTGCACCACTGGGCTGGAGCTTGGCTGCTGGATTACGGGCCTGCAGGTTCCTGGCAGGGAACCAGGGAACCACTTAATTTCCCATGATATTGGGGTTGAGACACAAACCAATGGGGCAACAGCACAGATCTAGGGTGAGAGGAAAAGATGACAATTTCCTGTTCCCATTGTAACAATATTACGAAGTACATGAACACACAGAAATACACACACAGATGACTCTCTAATAGGCTGATAGGAAATAAGCTTAAGAGGAGGCGTTAGAGGTAACGAGGACTTTGATACTTGTTTAAAAAGCAGTGCAAAGTCTTTGATGGACTTTGAGGAAAAAAAAATCCACCACCGTATCTGCATTTTTCAAAGGTTATTTTGGCGACAGCATGGATCATACATTTGGAATAATGCAAAAGACAGCAGAGGCATGGTGGACCACCTAGGCCTCAAGCAGCCTGTGGAGAGAAACAAAGTGTATACATCCCAGGATTGTTTGGAGGTCACATCGAAGCACTTAATGGTGGCTTGAATACTGGGAATGGGAAAGAAGATGATAAGAGAGGCTTCCAGTTTTCTGGGCTGATAAACAGAGGAAAGGTAAGGAATTCATGGAGACAGGAAGATATGGGGATTGTTCAGACGTGGTGGGGCAGGTCACAAATTGGATTTCAGACATATTGGGTTGACAATGCTTATAAAATATTTAAGAAGGGACGTCAAATTGGGTATGCCCATGCCTTAATATAGCCTGACCTCTAATCTACTCAATACTGTTTAGATGTATCTCATGCATTTTTCTAAGTCAGTCTTCACATTTTTTTTTTTTTAATTATGAACATTTTTGTAACTGAAGAGAATAGGAAACCTTGGAATTATGTCAAATTTGTAAATTAGATATATACAAATGTGCCTGAAACCTTTTTTTATCCAGGAAAAAAGACTGTCACTGAGGAAGTAGGAATCCTACAAGAGTTAAGAGCCTACCGGACCATCCAAAGAGTTTGCAAAGCTGTGTTAACCTTGGTGAGGCTCTAAAAGCAAGGAGATTTATCATCAGTTGGGAACATATGCATTCTTGCTCCATGTTAATCGTCTTTTTTCATTTTTCTCCAGGCTATATCCATTTGGTGGTCTGCTTAGGGGAACAGAGGGTGTGGCCACGTGATCCTGTTCAACTAACATACCAGGACAATGCAGACACCCAGACCACCCACAGAACAATTATGTCCTCTCCATGTTCCCTCCAGTTAACTTGGGACACATCTTAGAATTTACCTTATAATTATTCCAAATCATTCTGTGATGTGAACATCAACTATTTTATATCCGTTTCCCTAAAAGAGAGAATGGAGTGCTATGGGAAAATGCTCAAGTCAGCCAGTGGTAAAGCGTTTCCAAAGGAAGGGCATATTAAATGAGAGTGTTAATTCTTGTCTTATTTAACAAGCTCTCAGAGCAACTCATGGACTTGGTAAAATGTATTCTCTACTCCTACCAGGACGGCGGAGAATATGGCATCAGCATGGGTCAGAAGGCCGTCTTGGGACCCTGGGAATAGCGCAGTCACCAGCTCCCTGTTACCTGATTGAATCGTTTGTGTGAGTTGTGCCTAGAATGTATCTTGTGGGGTGCAAGGCAGTGCAATCAGGTAAGAAAATATTTTTACTTAATTATTTTTAACAGAAAAAGGATGACTGTTAAGTATGGGCTGAGTGCAGTGGACCAAGTTTAAAATTGGCAGTAACTTCAGCCTAGTGAATCTTGACTGAGTGCTGAGTGTGACATTGTACCTTTTGAGCTGCCGTGAGCTGAGAGACAGCAGGACAGCTAGAATGATCCCAGAGGGTTATAACAGGACCGTCCTACTGCCTCACAGAACACAGATACCTTTAGGGACACCCCAGACTGCAGTAACATTGCACTTATCCCAGTTTATTCTTGCTGTTTCTCAATTTTCTTGTCAGTAAAATGGGGTTAGTAAGACTCACCTTATAAGGTTCTTGTGAAGATTAAATGAGTGAAGGATGCAAAGTGCTAGAACCAGAAGATCTATACATAAGAGATTATTATTATTAAAATAAAGGTTAAAGTATTACTGTTAAGAAATGATTACACATCAGATATATGGTGATGGAAAGAGAACTGACTCTGGGTGGTGAGTTCATGATGACATAGACGATGTATTGTAGAATTGTACACCTGGAACCTATGTAATTTTTACTAACCAATGTCACCCTAATAAACTACCAATTAAAATATTAAATTATTATAGAATATAATTTTTTATCAGTGATTGTACGTAAGGTTCTCATACAAAGAAAATTATCTACTTCAAACAAAAAATTAAAACTCTTTTTTCCTTTTGTCATGAGATGTAACAATTCACGCTAGTAGAAGAATGAATCATAACATTCTGTTTCACCTATAAAAACAGATGGGCATGCAGGTCATGCCTAGGAACTTTTAATAATGGTTGATTCAAGACAGTTTAAGACCTTGAATATTACCTTGGTTTAACAAAAGACCTTGCTGATTATTTCTGATTGGATCAAGGGAAGTCCCAAGGAAATTCTTGAATAAGGAAGAATGAGGACAAGAAAACTGGACTGTTCTGTAAAACAAAGCAAAGAGAATTTTTATTTTAGCCCAGCATTTGCTGCTGCACTGGAAATTCAGTGTTCTTTGTTTGAGGCTATGGGATGGGAAGGAAAACAAACAAAGAAACAAACAAACAAAAAAAAAAAGGAAAGGAATAAGAAACTAGAGTGAGAGGTGATCAGGAAAAAGGTAAGCTTTTTATAAATCTTTGAAAACATGGACAGAAAATCATGGTTCTCACAAATTATGTGGGATCAGAAAATTCTGACTCATCTATCTATCTATCATCTATCTATCTATCATTATCATCATAATCTATCTCTTTTTTATTTATCATCTGTCTATATTTCTCTATCTATCCATCTTCTATCATCTATCTATCTATCTATCTGACTAACCTACTCCCAAAGCCCTATGAGAAGTCTCTAAGAAGTCACAGAAGACTGAAGGACCCAAGAAGCTCATACTTGGTTTATATTTTGTCTACGTTTATGCTCTTGTCCCAAGGTCATTACTAGTGTTCTCACATCTAGCACATATGAATTGAGAAGCACTGAGATACGCAGAGCTAAAGCTATTACTGAATTGGTAAGTATTTCTGAACTCTATGCCTAGAAACAAAGTTTGGATAATGCTGAGGCCCTTGATGAGACTTACTCTGCAATACGCTGGAAATGTCCCATTAGAAATATGAGAGCATAACCAAAGCCAAGATTTTGACATGAACATCACTTCATTAGAACAAGGCAAAATACTCGTGAGGGCAGCAGGGTGGTTGGCCCTGTGTGATGGCTCTGCTTACAGAGTGTCCTTCACTTAGGTCAACCCCAAACTAAAAAGCTCTTCAGAGGGACTTTTCATTTCCACGGTCTATGTAAGGAAGCTCCTAGCTTTCATCTGGCCTACGTGAGTTCCCAGCCATTTCATACCCGATTTAGGTCTACTATATAATATTGCTGATGTTGAACCCGGAACTGGTGTTTGTCATTTCTTAACAGTATTTTGCTGAAGATTTCAGGAACTTTCTGTTTCTTTCTTAAAGATGTCTTTTATTGTTTGAGAGAAGGTGAGAGAGAGAGAAGGGGAGAGCCCAGAGCAGTCTCCATAGTTGTACATTGTTAGCTGTGACATGGTCTCATTCCATACAGGTGGATGTGGGCCGCACGAGGTGGGAACTGAACCAGGGCCTCTTGCATGGGAGGCAAGAACCTTCACTGCTGAGCCATTCTAGTGGTTACCAGTTGCATCACAGTTCAGCATATAGGGTTTGCAAGGTTCAGGGTCAGGAATTGAACCCAATACTCATGATTGCTAGGCAAGCGCTCAACCACTGAGCTATCCTGACACCACAGAACTTTCTTATCTTGGCCTTCTAATGGCTCAAGTTGAGAACAATCCTAATAGGACAGCTCCATTTCTCCCCTGTTCATACTGAAATTCATTGTTGTTTTGTATATCTTCTTTTTGATGAGAAATTAAATATTAATTTCCTCTTTATGTGAAAAAATTGCTGTTTTATTCCCTATGGTTACCATTTCTCTTAGTAAAACAACATCTCATTTTTATAGCTGGGCACATTGCCACCCTTGTCAAGATACATTTCCCTCACAGTTAAATGAGGCCAAGTGACTATGCTCTTGCCAACAAGATGTAAGCTGAAGTATTCTACGCACTAGTGAAAAGTCTCTTTTAAAAAAGAGGGCACCGTCTCATTTGTATTTTTTTTTTTCTCTTTCTTGCTGCTTGAAACATAAATATAATGGCAGGTGTTTCTATAGCCATTTTGAGCCATGACGTAGCTTTCACGGAAACCAAGAGAAGTAGAGCATCAAGGTTGAAAGATTTGTGATTCCAGTTCCCAAACACCTACTATTTGAGCCTTGGTTTGTAGGATTAATGATGGTAAAAATTATGCTTCTGTAGAAAAAGGAGCCGCTTGGCATGATGTTACAAATAAGTTAGGGATAGATTATCCTTTAGCAGGCTAGGCAAGCAGGGTGAAAGGCTCAAAATCACCCAGGGCCCCAGGGGGCCAGGCACCCACTCTCCTCAACATGTGGCTTCGTGCTTGCCTTCATCCTTGCCCTGTCAAGCCAGTAGAAGAAGCGAGCACAAGGAGCCCACAGCCAGTGCAGAAGCCACCTGCTACTTCTGCTCACCTTGTTTGGGAGAGACTATACCCTCTTGGCCATACCTGCAGAATGAGGAAGCTAAAAAATCTGGACAATCAGCTCTTGTGTCCAGTGACCACTTTAGTATAACAGAAGAGGACACGATGCTTGCTGGGAGCAAAATGCAGGCTGCACTACAAAAACTGATCTTCATATTCTACCCAGATGACAGAAAAACATCCTCTTGTCTCATTTCAGTGACTCCATCTGTGACTTACATTCTTCCCATTTAGGCTACTGCATGTGGGGCTTTTATTGTGCACAGCTGAACATGATCTTCATTGATACACTCCTTTCACGGTTTATTGAATGAACTTCTCATCTGTTACTCATAAACTGGGGTTGTCAGATAAATGCGAAATTACCTTCCAGCTGTAAAATTCTAAGAATCATCCAATTGTCTTTTCTCAATGTTCTTAATGAACAACTTGCAGGTTAAAATACAAGCATAGCCAAAATTTCTCCTGCTTTGTGGCATACAGCAACCCCAGGGTAGTGGCCCCCCTGTGAGCTGTTGTTGGGGAGGGTAAGGAGACAAGAGTCGCTGGGAGTTACCCTCATCGGGAGCTTAAAAGGGTAGTAGGTATTTCAGGAATGGAAGATGCTTACGGGAGCAGACACTATGATTTCTGACCACCGAGCATAGCAGCAGTTAGAATATCGGGTTGGAGAGTCTATTTTGCTCAACAATCCTCCATCTTCTCAGCCGTCCTAACCAATCACTCGCACAGGATGGAGTTATATTAGTGAAAACACTTTTGATTACAAGGGACTGAACACTTAAGCCAAAAGGACTCAAAGAATGTATGACTGATATATCTAGAAATATATTTTTGGGGGGAGAAATACAATTATTTGGAGAAGAACTTGGTTTCTGGTTCAAATGATGGCACCAGATTAATTTCCTTTATTTTTTTTTTAAGAATTATTTTTATTGTTTTTGACAGAGAGAGACAGAGAGAAGGGGAAGGGCCCAGAGCAGTCTCCATAGTTGATTGTCATCAGTTTTTGATAGTTTCATTCCACATAGGTGGGTGGGGCCGCACAGGGCAGGGGCCCGGCCAGGGCAGATGAATTTCTTGCTTCCACCTCTTTGAATATTCATATTTCTCTTTCACCTCTCTCCCCGCACCCCTCCAACCCTCTTTCAGGCTCTATAGGTGAAGCAGAAGATTCAGGCCCACAGTAAAAGAGAATCTGACTTCCTAATCAGCAGTCCCAGAATTGAGTTTCTTGTCCTAATTGGGCAGACCTGGCTTACATCCCTGACCGTGTCCCAAACATTGTGACCGGGGACATGGGACAAGCAGAGTGACTCAACTTTGGTCACAAACGGCACATCTGGAGGTCAAGGTAGAGTCCCCTCCACACTGAGCACATGAGCTCAGTGTAAAGGCTCAGGACACTGTGACCTTAGGAAGAGAGAATAGATAGTGAATGGCAAGAACAATGAATAAAACCTCCATATGTTCCAAATGTGAAACCTCACAGAAAGGCAGTTCAGGGTCTCCTCTAGTTCCTGTATCCCTCTTCAAGTATAAAACCTCTGAGTCTTGGGTAGTCCTCCCAAGTCACATAAAGATGTTAATCCTTGTGGTCCAATGACCCATGGCTAATAACTAATTTTTACTACCCCAGTACACTCAATGTATAATGACAGCCCATTGGGCATTGCCTAGCTAGTAAGTTTAGCTATCCTGACACAGCCAATGAGCAATGATGGAGGAAGAGCAAGAACTGTAACCAAAACATTTATCTGAAAAGCAGGGGAGAGGTGGGAAATAACACTCACCAAGTCCCCATTTATAGTTTGCATCCTATCCTATGCACAGGGAAAGCAATGACATCACCTTGTCAGGGAAAACGTCTTTGGTCAATCAGTCTGATTGATCTTAACCTTGGTTCTGTTTTCTGAGATCATCATTATTTATTTTTATAAGATTTATTTTATTGTTTTTGACAGACAGAGAGAGATAGAGACAGAGGCAGACAGATAGAAAGGGGAGGACCCAGAGCAGTCTCCATAGTTGTACGTCATTAGTTTTTGACCTGGTTTCATTCCACACAGGTGGGCGGGGGCCCCACAGGATGGGAACTGGGCTGGGACCTCCCAAATGGGACGTACGCCCCCTCAAGCCTGGGGCTGAATCAAGGAATGGAGGGCAAGAACTGAACTGGGGACCTCCTACATGGGAAGCACACCCCAGTTCAGCATATAGGTCCACATGGGCTGGGGCGGGGTTTTGATCCTTGGTCCCTGGGGCTGCAAAGTGAGCACTTAAACTGCTGAGCCATCCCACTGGCTTCCCCCATTCATTATTTTTTTTTTCTCTTGGCTTCTACTTCTAGTCTATGGAAGGACCTCCCTACACATTGTCCTGCTCAAGAGTTGAGTAGTGGGGAGGCTGCCTTTCAGAGGGCCACCCCTGTTCTGGAGTCCACTTCATGTTGGTATATGTCAGGGGTGGAGGATTGTTTTACACGTTGACCAGAAACCTTCACTGACTTACTGCTTCACCCAAGGCGATTTTATGTTCTAGGGTCTGGCTTTTGCAAAATACCATTGCAGGAATTCATTTTAATATACAGTGTTCCCTCGCCACTTCACACTTCATGTTTTGTGGCTTCAGTGCTTCGCGGGTTTTCCCAAAATATTCATCAAAAAATAAAAATGAAAAAATACAACCATGTCGGCAGCCACATAGCGGAAAGGAGCGTTGTTTCATGTGGATGCGCGAGAGAGAAGGATCCCTGCGTGTCAAACATAGAGATGAGTTGACTCAGAGCCCATCCCACGGGCTCTCATAAAGGCGCGTGATGGGTTTCCGGGGCGACATCGACCCATGAGAGTCCGAGTGGATTTATCCCTGTGAGCTGATTGTCTGCGCATCATCGCAGCCTCACCTAGCACCTTCTCTTGTTGTATCTCGCCAGTCTTGTCCATGATGTTGACTGTCTCGCATACTGTATTTTAGTGTTGTGTTGGCGATAACTTGTTTTGTTTAAGCGATCACTTTTTTTATGAATTAAGCCCTTATAATGCCGCCTAAGCGCTGTGCCCCTGCGAAAGCTTCCTCCGGGGCGCCCAAGAGGAAGAAGATGATGACCATCAGCGAAAAAGTGA
>PVKE010027316.1:0-21690 GCA_004027555.1 Craseonycteris thonglongyai | reverse complement strand
TGCATAACACTCATAGTTAATTCAGAAAAATTATTCTTGTGTACTTTAAACAGACATTAATAATTCTGTCACTTAATTTTAAATAATTGTTTTACAAATATTTTATTAACAAAATGCAAATCGAAACCACATTGATATATCACCTCATGAAAATGGGATGGCTAATTAAAAAAAAATAGAAACAGAAAACAGGTGTTGGTAAGGATGTGGAATATTGCAACCCTGTGTACTCTTGGTGGGAATGCGAAATAGTGAAAGCTATATGGAGAAGAGTATGGTCATTCCTAAAGAATATTGAAAATAGAATTACTAAATGACCCAGCAATTTCACTGCTGGGTATATATCCAAAAGAACTTTAAAATAAAAATATCTTTTTATTTTAAAAATAAACACCTGTGTTCATAGCAGTGAAAGTGTCTAATAATGAACTGAAATGTGTTCCCCCCAAATTTATAGCTGGTAGCCCTAACTCTGATGTGACTGTATTTGGAGAAAGAACCATTAAGGTGGTAATTAAGGTAAAATGAGTTTATAAGAATGGGATCCTACTTCAATAGGACTTGTGTCTTTATGAAAAAGAAGAGCCACCAAAAGTGTGTACTTGCAGAGAAAAAGCTGTATGAGGACACAGTGAGGAGGTGGCAGTCTTCTAGACAAGGAAAGAAGAAGCCTCAGGAATAACTTTGGCAGAACCCTGATCTTGAACTTCTAGCCTCCAAAACTATAAGAAAAAAAATTCTGGTTTTTATGCAACCCAGTCTATGGTATTTTGTTATAACAACTCTAACTGAGTAATACTCAATGGATATTCAAATATCCATTGACAAATGAATAGATACCTAAATAAAATGTGGTATATACACACAATGAAATTTGATTCAGCATAAAAAGGAAGAAAATTCTGACACATGCTACAAAATGGGTGAACTTTTGAGGACATTATGCTAAGTGAAATAAACCAATCACAAAGAGATAAATACTGTATTATTTTAATTATATGAAGTATTACAGGATAGTAAAATTCATAGAAGCAGGAAGTAGAATGGTATTTGCTAGGGGCATGGAGAACTGTTGTTTAATATATACAGAGTTTCAGTTTGCAAGACAAAGTGCTAGAGATAGGCTGACCAAGCATATTATTTTAAACAGGACAGAAAACAACAGTACTATCCCATTTCAAATGCTACATACAGTCAGCCTAATCTCACTGGACTAAATTCAATGTAGGCTGACCATACATTGAAATGGGACAGTACCATTGGTTTCTGTCCCATTTAAAATGACACATATGGTCAGCCTTGTTAGAGATTAGTTGCACAACAATGCACTTTAACAGTATTGAATTGTAAAATGATTAAAATGGTAAGTTTCATGATGGATATTTGCCACATTTGAAAAAAACACTCATTTAATAGAATTGATCATGCAATAAGATAATGAAAGTGTCTTTACTTTTGCTTTTAAAATTTAAAAGTAAGGGGAAGCCGGATGGCTCATTGGTTAAGTGCTCACTTGCTTTGCAGCCCTGGGGACCGAGGATCAAATCCCGGCCCCGGACTATGCAGACCCATATGCTGAACTGGGGAGTGCTCCCAGTTCAGTTCTCACCAGGGATAGAACCTGGTCCAGTTCCTGCCCTGTGCAGTCCTGAGCCCACCTGTGGAATGAAACTATGTGGAAAAATCGATGATGTGCAACTATGGAGACTGTCCCGGGCCCTCCCCCTTCTCTCTGTCTCTGTCTCTGTTTCTCTCTGTCTGTCTGTCAAAAACAATGAAAATAAATCTTTAAAATTTAAAAGTAAAACTATAATTTAATAGGAGTCAAAAACAAGTTAAGTGAAATGTAAAAAACTATAAGGAATCTACCTTGTTCAAAAGTTCAAACCTTGAAGAAAATCCAAAGGGAAAAATGTGAATGGTAATTGTAAATAATCTTATTGTAAATAAATAACGTATTGTTAGTGGTCTTAAATCTGTTCACTATTAAAACACCCTTTCAATTTCTTTTGTCATACTTTATAAATTGTTGCATATAAAACAAATTTTTAAAATTTACTTAGTAATTATAGAAATATAAATTTTAACCAGTAATTTAACTGGCACAACGTTATTGTTACTACTCAGTACTTTTCAATCATAGCCAATATAAACCAGTGGATTCTATGAAACATTGAAGATACGTCTTTTGAAGATCTGTAGTTGAGAATATGGGACACAGACACATATAAAGGAAGATGAAATTTAATTTCAAAGAATAGTGGTTCCTAAACATTATTATGTATTAGAATAATATCGAGAACTTGTTAAAGCACAGATTACTAGGCCAACCCCATTAATTTCTGTTTCAAGAGCTCTGGTGTGGCATCTGAAAACCATATTTCTAAGAAGTTTCTGAACAACAAATACGGAGGTATATTAAGTGGCAAGTGTTCAGTCATAGAAATTGGAGCATATATTGTAGAATTAAAATACTATAACTTTTGTGCTATTTTTATGTACACATGAATTTGGTAATTATAATGCTTTTTATACAAATTCCTAAATAACAACAAAAAATTGTCTACATGTAGATTTGTTAATACATTATATAATAAATGTATTTTGTAGTCTATATCATCTTAATTGATGACCCTCTTAATTGCTTGCATATAAGTACAAGAATCCAATTATGACCATGATTTACAGAATGAGGAAATATTCTATACGTAGATTTGGTGTATCAGATTTCAGCTATCTTACTTTTGTTCTGATCATGCTTTTATGCAAATGCCTTTTTAATGCCTCCTTGTCTTGTCAAATACTATTGCCTCTGCTTCCCAGACATTGAATGTTCCTTTAAATTAGTATCTAACAGGAAATGACCTAAATTATTTGCCCTCTCTCTCTTTGTAAGGCTTTTGTCTTCTTTCTTTAAGGAATGACACACTACTGCCATCTGGTTTAAGGACTATCAATCTAATTTTATGACTAAGAAATCTGTAACTCAAGTCACTAAGAATTTAGGGAACATACAATAACAAAGTATGTGGGAGTTTTTATACTTCCCTTTTCTTTCACATTTAAAACACAACTAATTTTCAAACATAAGGTGCCTAGAGTTTTTTATAAAACACATATTCTAACATTATCTGATAAACCCAGTGATCTAATTTTAAAATTTTATAACATAGAATGGGTTATAGGAGTTTCACAAATTGATCAGAAATAATGTCAGCAAGATTAGTTGCAATAGCATTAAAAGCCAAATATTGTTGTTCATATTCCCTTAGAATTACTTTTACAAAGGTACATGGGGAAAGAAAATGACTAATTCACTGTATAATTAACTCTTTTACAAATATTTATGGTATTTATGAAGCCACTGTATAAATACTGGGTCTATAGGTATAAAAAATAAAGCAGAAAGAGTTACTATCTCAGAAAGCATATACTGTTTTTAGTAGAAAAAATAAACAAGTAAGTCAACATAAAAATGTCAGAGAATTAAAGTAGTATAATATGATAGTAAGTAGTTTATTAAGAACTATAGAGTACCATTGCCAATATCTAAAATTAAAACTACCTGAAAAAAAATAGGTAAACTCAAAATTTTGAACCTCCTGGTGAGAATAGAATTACTGAGGGAAATTGTGTGTCAGTGTCTAAAATTCTGAATATATGAATACTCTATATTCTATGAACCAAAAATTCTATCCATAAGTATACCCAATAGAAGTGAGTGTGGTTGTGTATGTGTATTATATCCAAAGATATGTCCAGGACTAAGAATGTTCAGAGCAGCATAACTCAAACACTGGAAACAGCTCTCATTTAAATCAGCAATTAAATAGATGAATTATGATATATTCATACAGAACACTATACAGTAATGAAAATGAAAAAAAAACAAAACAAATGCTATGACAAGAAAATGACTTTCACAACTATGATATAAAGCCCTTGAAACCAGACACTAAAATATTTATACTCTATGATTCCAGTTATATAACTTAAAGTAGGTGCTACTCTTCTAACATGTTAGAAACAAAGATACTGCTTACCTTTGGGAATGGGGCTGTGATTCCTGGGAAGAAAAAAGTGATCCTTTCAGATAATGGTGTTACCCTACTGATTTGTTGCTAGATAACAAATCACCACAAACTCAGTGCCTTAAAAAGAACATATATTAAATATCTCATAGTTCCCTGGACAGGGTTCAGTTGTTTTTTTACTTCAGAATGTCATCAGGCTACAATCAAGGTGTCAGTTGGATTGCTTTTTCATTTTTAGAATCAACTGGGAAAAGTCCACCCCAAGCTCACTCAAATTGACAGTATGTGGCACTTTATGGTTGTAGGACTGAGCCCCTCATTTCTTACTGGTTACATGCAGCTCCTTAGCATATAGTCTTCATAATAATTTACAAGATGGCTAATTACTTCCACAAGGCCAGTAGGAAAGTAAGAAAAACCCAACCAAGTTAGGGTCTTATATAACATAATATAATCACAGGAGTGACAACTCATCACCTTAGCCATAATATGTAACCAGATTATGAGAGTTACATCCCATCACCTTTATCATATTATATTTGTTATAAACAAAACAAATGACTGAGTCACTCTCCAGAGGAAGAGGAATACACAAAGATATGAACACAAGGAAACAAAGATCGTTGCAGGACCTCTTAGGATCTGTGTGCCACATTGGACTATTTTATTTTTTGATATTGTGTTATTTTCCATTGTTTATAAATAAATATAAAATAACCCCATAAAATATTACAATTACTTCAAAACAAAGTGTTTATCAAATAACAACTTTATTGAGCTATAAATTGCATAATATTCAGAGTTGTGCAAACATAACCATTTGGTATTCCCACCATCATTGTAAAAGAGTTGGAATTTCTCCATATCCTCGATGATATTTGTTATTATCTTTCATTTTAATTATAAGCATCCTAATGGGTGTGAAGTGGTATCTCATCGTGGTTTTAATTTACATTAGACTGATGGCTGATTTTTTAAATATGGATATATTTACTAGGTGAAAATTCATTGAGTCATACCCTGTGACTTAACTAATTTCATGAATATTTCAATTCATTAGGTTATTTTAAGCAGTGTCACTGGTGCTACAGTATGATGTACAGAGAAGGAAAATACAGTTTCTCAGACAGTACATATAGTCCTTAGCAGTTATTTTATTTTTGCTTGGCCTTATCATCAGTTCTTCAGCCACCAATGGCATTATCTCATCTCCCTTTTGTAAAAACTAATACAAATGGAAGTCTTGGTGAATCATTGCCTCTCCTCTCTATTCCAGTTGATGGTCCATGAAACAGAGGGAAGGAGGAAAAGAATATGAATGAATATGTACATGATACCTACACTATTACCTATCACATAGTAATCACCATGTAATTGATTAAAACTAAGAAGCATAACAATGTATAATACTATAAAATAGAATGAGTAAACAGTAAATAACATATTGGAGGTTAGTGTTAAATGGTTAGTAAGATGAAAAGTGGCAGAAATTAGGAGACTTCCATAACTCAGTTTATAAGCTTATATTGAATCTACATATAAACTATGTCAATCAAAGTAGGGAAAATACATAGTCTATTGTACTCCATAGATATTTATTCAAAGCTATCTATCCAATTTACTTCTCTGAAATTCTGCCTTTTTGAGGTAATTCAGGTATTAGGCAAATGTAGAAAAGTAGTCCTACTTTTATTTTAAGTAAATGCTGTGAAGTATACACAAAGATTAATTGTATCACTTTGTTGTTTATGGCTAAACTGATGTTTTTTTTGTTTTGGCTTATGAATCTTAAACATGATAAAAATATACATAATAAACACCTACCACAAAGTGGCTGGTTAACTATATAATGCAGTGGTAACTTAATGCAAAGGATGGCAAATGAATGCCATCTATATAGCATATGTCTTACTCCAGTGGACATAAAGAACATATAATGTTACCATATACTTCTTTTGTTTTTAATTCTTTTTTAAGATTTATTTTTATTGTTTGTTTTATTTTAAATTGTTTATTGTTTTTGACACACACACAGAGAGATACAGAGACAGAGAGAGAACTGAACTGGGGGAACTCCCCAGTTCAGCACATGGGTCTGCACAGGCTGGGGCCAGGATTGGATCCCTGGTCCCCGGCGCTGAAAGGTGAGCGCTTAACCCAACTGAGCCGTCCCGGCTTCCCCCCTTATACTTCTTTATTCTAGGAATATATAGAATTGTGTTTTGAAAATTTTATTTCTTTCATTGTGGATGATTTTAGGAGTAAGAGGAAATAATCTTGTCAGAAAAAAAGTGAAGAAAGTAAAGCTTTTTAACCCTTTTGCTGCGCTGGTATTTTATTGCCATACATGAAGCGGTTTCAGGGAGGTGGTGTAGTTTTGTCTCTTGTAACCTGATCCTCCGCGGATGATGACTCACAGCTTTTGCAGAATGGAGACTTTCGAGTGCACAGGAGTGCTTATTCTAGAAGGTGGTGAAATTGCTCAATTCATCACACTGCATGTGAAAAGAAGCAGAAGTGTAACGGCATTTTCTGACATTGTTTCGACGGCAAAAGCTGTGAATCAGCAGCAGCAGTGAATCAGGTTATAAGGGACAAAATTTCACCACCTCCCTGAAACCGCTTTGCGGATAGCAATAAAATACCAGAGCAGTGAAAGGGCTACAATAAAATACGCAGAGAGGCGAAAAACTCGGATGAAAACCAAGACGAGACATACTCGTCATATGCATAGCAGCAATAGCAACTCATGATGAGACATCACTGCCACACGCAGTGAAAGGGTTAAGTATTTGTTTTACTGGTTTGGTCAAAGATTGTAAAAGAGAAGTCTTCCCTCCTTAACATGTGTTTGGACTTCAGCATTTCTAGTCTTTACTCCATGTGTGGCAGAATGTACTTTCTTGTGTTAATATCTCTCACAAGAGGGAAAGCTGTTATGGCTCAGCAGCTTAAGTGCTCACTTTGCAGCTTCTGGGGACGGAGGATCAAATCCTGGCTGTGCAGACCCATATGCCAAACTGGGGTGTGCTTCCCGTGCAGGAGGCCTCCAGTTTGGTTCTTGTGCCCCTCCCCACCTCGGTTTGGCCCCTGGCTCGAGGGGATGTGCCACCCATGCTGGAGGCCACCAGCCCAGTGCCCACCCCGTGCAGCCCCCACCCACCTATGGAACAAAACCACATAAAAAACTAATGAAGTTCAACTATGGAGACTGCTCTAGGCCCTCCCCCTTCTCTCTCTCTCTCTGTCTCTGTATCCCTCTTCTCTGTCAAAAACAATAAAATATATCTAAAAAAAAATCTCTCACAAGGCCCATTTCTGCAGTTTGTAAAGGTAGTTTGCTTATAAGATAAATAGAGAGCACATTATTTTATTATTTAGAAAGCTTTTTGAAGAAATACGAGTTCTATTTTTAATTATTTTATTCAAAATCCTTGCTCTAAGGGCAGATCTTACATCTGGTCTCAGCATTTTTTTTTTTTTTTTTTTGCCTTATTTGAGGTGGTGTTAATGAAAGAGAAAAGAGTCAGTGAGTATAAAGATGTGTGAAACAAAGAGAAAGTTAATGCCTCACAGCATGTGCCTTCTGTATGTCAATAATATTATTAGTGATCCTTAAACATGACCTATAACAAAAAAGAAAGTTAACTAGTTACTATGAGGGAAGAGATTGATTACTGTCTCTCTTTTCTCTTTAATGCCAGGTATTAATTTTTACACTCTACATAAAAATAAACTAAACACAAAATAAAAACCTCTATATTTGTTTTATAATTACCTTAGTACTTGTGAAAAAATGATTTTGAAATAGTTACTTTTATTTGCATTTCCTAATATTTCTTTCTGATGTATTGTAAAAATATGTAAAAATGTTATTTTACATATGTTAAGATCTTATCTGAGCTGTTATGAACTTTATGTACTTAGGCAAACATTTTAAAGTATTCAAAGTAAGTAATGTAAATAGCTCACTAAAAACTCACAGGAGCTATTGAAAATGGTTTTGTTTCTGATTATCTTTAAAAACACAGGTTATTAACCTAGTTTGGAAAGCCATAATGTGAAACCACAAAAAGCACTAAGAAAGCTGACTGCTTATTTTCATAAAATAGGACCATGTTAATGATAATCATTCTTAAGTCACAGCTTAGACACTGTGTACATATTATTCTCTACATTATTCTTTTTTTTAATTAAATTAATTAGGGTGACTTTGGTTAGTAAAAATTACATAGGTTCCAGGTGTACAATTTTACTATACCTTGTCTATATGTTACAATATGTGTTCACCACTCAGTCAGCTTTCATTCTATCACCATATACTTAGCTCCCCCACCCGCCTCTCCCATCTCCTATCTCTCTTATCCTCAGGTAACCACTAAACAAAACTATTGATTATGTCCATGAGGTTTTGTTTCTCTCTTGCTTTCAGTTTTATATTCCACATATGAATGAAGTTATGTGGCTCTTAGCTTTTTCTGTCTGGCTTAGCATGGTGATCCTAAGTTTCATTCATGTTGCAAATGGGGGTATATCATCTTTTCTAACAGCTGAATAATTTTCTGTTGTAAATACGTACCACAACTTTTCAATCCAGTTATCTATCAAGGGGCACTTTGGTTGTTTCCATGACTTGGCCACCATGAACACTGCTGCAGTGAACATTGGGGTTCACATGTTTTTACGAACTAATTATTCTTAACTGCCTGATATAAGGCTGTGGAGTGGAGCTTGACATTTCTAAACTACTTCAGAGAAAACTACTATCCAAATTAATGCCCTAATATGAACTCCTGACTTGATTTTTGTAAATGCTTATATAAGGAACTTTTCTTTGGGAGTTAGTATTATTATTAATAGTTGAAAACAAATTGTTGTTCTTTTTATATTCTCAGGCAACTTCCATAAGGCTACTCTCTATAATTTAGTTGTCCACAGAAGCTTGAATATTTGCTATCTATATCAACATGGCAAAGAATATGTATGCCAAAACATTCCCTAGCCATGAAGCAAGATAAAATTGCACTAATCCTCATTACCAAATTTGAAGGTGCACAAATGGGATGGAGACATAGATAATTGGGTATGAAAATAAATCTTAGCTCAGCTAGACATTAATATTTCATGAATGAGTCACCAAATGCAAAAATTGTAAAACTCTAACAATCCTCCAGGAGAATTTTTCTTGGAAATATTACTGCATTTCATCATAGTTATTGATGATGTTTACAAACTGATAGAACTAGGATCATTCATTTTTGTTACAAATATTTATTAAGCATCTTCTCTGTTCCAGGTACTAATTTCAACAACATGAAAATACAGTGTGAATAGGAGAGAAAAATTATTCATGCCTTTGAAAGAAGAAAAATTTCAGAGATACACCTTCCAATGTCATAAAAGGTGCAAAAGTCTCTTGAGGATTATCTAGATAAATGTAATCAGTTAATTCATCATTACTATTGATTAAAGCCCCCAGACTTAGTGATGTCACATACTAACTTGTATATTGATCCAGATAGAACTGATAATCCTAGAGATTAGGGTATATCGTCCTGTTAGACCCAGTTATCCCAACATTGCCTAGCTTTGTTAAGACTGGTTTAACATCTTTTTTTCCTAATTAATAAGTAGAAAAATTATTTGACACATGTTTATTTTATATTGCAGTTGGAATCATGGCTTTAACTTTTTAAAAATTGTGTGGAACTATGTAATTATTACTAACCAATGTCACCCCAATAACTTTAACAATTAATAAAAACATTATATTTTTATATGTGGACACTTATCTAAAGTTTGGTTGCTATGACCAGCAGTATCCATAGCTCTCTCCTTTCTTGTTTATCTAGATATAAAAGAGAAAAGAGAACTGTGATCTAAGGATTATTCCAGCATGTTTGTAGAAAATGTTAACGCATAACTCTGTTTTCACTTTTATTCCATTTGCTGACTGATTTCATAGGACATCCTCATTGTCTAAAAGACATCTCAGGCAATAATCTCTGCTTCTACATTCCACACTAATCCATTCACATGAAGATCACTGGATGCACAGATGTAGCAACTCAGAAATCTTAAAATCATTTATCTGAAACTCAGATACAAGGTTCTTATCTTTCAGTGCCTCATTTTACAATGCCACCATACCTGCTTAGGAACCTCAGAAATAGGTCTGAGAGATGTCCAGACCTTAATTTTGTTTTCTTTCAGATTATTGACTCTTACTCTTTCTCTTGTGTGTATCTTTTGTCTACATGGCTTAAGTAATATGATAAAGTATCTGAATTTTCTCACAATCAACTTAATTCCCTTGCACCTGGATCTTTCCACCATACCAGCCAACAAGACCTCAATTCTGAATATTGAATTCACATTCTGTATTGCTTTATAAAGAAAGCTAAGCCCTATTTTAGAAAAACAAAAACAAAAACCAGTTTTAAAAATTTCTGTAACTATTATTAACTTGTTGATTAGATTAGATTTCAAATAAGAGCCATGCATTTATCAATGTTTCTTTTTTTTAAAGATTTATTTTTATTGTTTTTGACAGAGAGAGAGAGAGAGAAAGAGAAAGAGAGATACAGAGAAAGAGACATAGAGAAGGGGGAGGGCCCAGAACAGTCTCCATAGTTGCACATCACTGGTTTTTTCATATAGTTTTATTCCATAAGTGGGCACGGGGCTGCACAGGGCAGGAACTCGGCTGGGGTCTCACCCTGGTGAGAACTGAACTGGGGGCACTCCCTAGTTCAGCATATGGGTCTGCACAGGCCTGGGCTGGGATTTGATCCTTGGTCCCCGGGGTTGCAAAGTGAGCACTTAACCCACCGAGCCATCCCGGCTTCCCCTATCAATGTTTTAAGTCTCTTTTAATATATTATTTCACTCTTTACCTTTCTTTTTGCTTTAATTTATTTATTGAATAATTTCATAAAATATATTTTATCTTTGACTTATTTGTCCTATAAAGTTTCATGTAACCTTTCTATTTCTTTCTGAATGCATTCCCATATATTTATGGTGTTGTTTAACATGGTCTTCTGTCCTCTGTGTTGACAGTTTGATTTATAGGCTTTTGATTCAAGATTGCTTCATTGATACGTTCTTTCACCAGGAGGCACCAGTGTGGTGTTTATGTCATTCATGCTGACTGCCTAAATATATCCATTAATTAGAAATTAAAAAATGGTAACATACTAGTTCTACCATTATTTCTTCATTTATTATTTGGAATACTTTTTAAAAGGAAACTTTCTTCATCAACTATTTTGTAATTAGGCCTAGTGGCAGTTCATATAGGAAAGGTGGACTACGTGCAACATTCTTCCTTTTTATTTGCCAATTTTTTAAGTAGTGATTTGGTTCCATTGCATCCTACCAAGGGGATAATGAGGAAGAGAGGGAGAGAAAGACAGTGAGTATGTGTGTGTTTATCATCATCAAAGTATGAATTTATACATATTTGATATGTTTAAGCCCACTGAAATTTTTAATGGTTATCTTTAACATCTTTCGCTATAGGGAGCCTCTTTAAAATGGCTACTGAGTTTTGTTTTGTTTTTTTAAGATTTATTTTATTGTTTGAGAGAAAGTGTGTGTGTGAGAGAGAGAGAGAGAGAGAGAGAGAGAAGAGGGGAAGACCCAGAGCAGTCTCCATAGTTGTACGTCGTTAGTTGGGACATACTGTAGTTTGGTTCCACACAGGTGGATGTGGGGCCACATGGGCTGGGAACTGAACTGGAGCCTCTCACATGGGAGTCAAGAATCTTCACTGCTGTGCCAATCAGAGGTTACCAGTTGAATCACAAATCAGTATATGGAGTTGCGTGGGCCATGGCTGGGAACTGAACCCCAGACCTCGTGATGAAGAGGCAAACATTCAACTGTTGAGCTATCCTGACATCTATGCTGCTGAGTTTTGTGACATGACCCTTTTAGTATGTGATAGCTTACCTGCTTTTGTCTATTCTAATATACTGCAGACTCACTTCCAGAAATAATATTTAGAGACCATAATCTGGAACCTCAGTGATTCTGAATGTTACTGGATATTTTTATAATTTTTTCTAGGCATTTGAATAGACAGAATTAGCAAACATTTTTTGTGGTTTCTTTTTAAAAATTAAATGTGGTATAAATTTATGCTGATAGCTCTAATTTAATTTCAGACCTACAAAATTTTTTTACTTAACCTCACAAAATGTAAATATTCAACATTAGCTGTAAAACTCTGCTAAAGCTTCATAAATTTAAAAAATATAAACATGTAATAAAATCAGTTTTCTCTGATTTGGGGAAGGAGAATATCTAGTTCTAGTAAAAATTGATAGCCAATTCTGTATTAAAATTTTCTGTGAAAAATAAATATTTTCAGAAACTTAGCCAGTCATTTTCCTTAAAAAAGTTCATGAGATGAATAAAATATTAGGCACATTATTTGAGTATATTAAGTTAGTATTAAAATATGATAGCAGCATATTGCAGTGTATGTTATTAATCATTCATTTACAAAACTATAGGCAGAGTTGTGTTTTAGTGGATTATGTTAGCTTCTCTGGTGTGCCTTTTTTTGGTTTGTTTGTTTTTAAGTTTAGAACAGGGGTGTCCAAAATTTTTACTTCCCAGGGCCACATTGGGAGAAGAATTGTCCTGGGCCACACATAAAATACACTAACACTAATGATTGCTAATAAGTTAAAAAAAAATGCAAGAAATTTTCATAATGTTTTAAGAAAGTTTACAAACTAGTGTTGGGCTGCATTCAAAGACATCGTCGGCTGCATGTAGCCTGTGGACCATGGGTTGGACAAACTTAGTTTAGAAAGGAATCTATATTCAAATAAAAAATATGCATCCATTGCTTAAGACTATAGCATTATTCCAAACAATGGTATTAAAACTCACATGACTCCTAAGCATTTTCTTGTTTTGCCATCAGATAAAAGTTTTTGATATGCACTAATTAGTGGTGGATTCTTTTTGTTATAATGATTTATTACTTTTATATTACATAATTTTCTTATTTGATGAATATTTTTGAGCACATACTGTTCTAGATGCTAGAATGTTATAGCATGGAAGCCTAACAATATCCCACTTCTTGTTGGGCTTAAAATGTAGTGACAGAAGTGTCCATCCACAAACTACGGGATGCCGGGATAACTCATGGCTTGCCTTGCAGCCATGGGGTCCAGGGACCAAATCCTGGCCCTGGCCCCGTGCAAACCCATGTGCTGAACTGTAGCACAACCGGTAACCACTGAACTCTGTAATGAAGGTTCTTGACTCCCACGCAAGAGACCCCAAGTTTGGTTTCCACCCTGTGTGGAGTGAAACTATGTCACAACTAGTGATATGCAACAACGGAAACTGCTCTGTGCCCTCCCCCTTCTCGCTGTCTGTCTGCTTATCTGTCTGTCTCTCACCTTCTCTCAAATAATAAAATAAATTAATGAAAAATAAAACTATTACATGTCTCAAATGATTATAAGATAAAATAAAGTAGGGTAAGGGAATGAGAAAGACAAGGTTATCGATTTACAAAAAGAAAATCTGCTTTTTGTACTCTCTTCATAATTCTTACATCATTTGAGAATATCTCAATTGGCAAGAGTTTATGCTAATAGCTAGGGTTTCTTCTAGTTAATGAGAAGCAGTATAGCCAGAAATTTCCTTTTAAGGGGTAACCTACTTCCATGGCCAAGCTAGGCTTTCTGTAATAGTGTGCTTCTATATATAGTCATTACACAAACATTCCTTGAGTAACTGTAATGTGCTGGGTACTCTGATGCAGAAGGTACAGAGAAAAACAAGTAAACCTTGAATTTAAGCTCAGGGATTAAAAGTTTGGACAGAGCTCCACAAACTTGGCACTGTGTGTCTCAGTATCTCAGGCCTATTGAATCAGCGTCGTTTTTGGGAAATAGATTAAGTCTTTTATCATTTCAAAGTTCATAGTTTATATATATTGGTATGAAGTGAGAGTTAAGAATGAATGACCAGAAGAGAAAGACAATAGTAAATTTCTGTTTCAGCATCTACCAAAAATTTTCATCAGTGTTTCTTATTTGTAGTATAGTAGTCTCTCTGACTCCTATAAGAAACCATTTTCCTTTCTCCTGCTATTCCTAAAATATCCTGGTGGTTTTTAGGTAACTAGAATGTTTTATTCTGAAACTGAAAGTGGATTTAATATAGGCAGGCTTTCCAGGTGTGCACATAACAACCTGTGTGGCTCTAAAGTCAGATTGACCGTTCATATGTGTTTATTGGGTCACAGATCACTTATACTGCCACTCTTTGTTTTTTCAAGTAAAGGTTTAGTATGATAGCCACTATTTGTTGTTGTTGTTGTTGTTGCTTTTGCTGCCTTTCTACTGAGAATTGTTCCAAAAGTATGAGTCAGAATGCCCCTCCCCCAACATGATAGCCACATTTTAATTCCACAGCACTGTGACTTTGTTAAATTATATGGCAAGGATAAATTAAGGTAGCAGACAAATTTAGGCTGTTAATTTAGCTGACATTCAGAGATGGGGATTTGCCTGTATTATCCAAGTGAGTTCAATGTAATTACAAGGGTTTTTAGAGGGGGAAGAAAGAAAAGGTAGTGTCAGAGGGATGTGAAATGAGAAGTACTTGAAAGGCCATTCATTGCTGGCTTTGAAAGAAAATAACCCCAGCCAAGGAATGCAGGGAACCTCTAGAATTTGGAATAGGTAAAGAATCAGAATCTATTCTTCTTAAAAAATTTTTATTGTTAAATTGAGACTCTATTATAGTGTCCTGCAAAAAAAAAACTTGATTTTAATCTGGTATGACCCATTTTGGAGTTCTAACCTCGAGTTATAAATTAATAAATATGTGTTGTCTTAAGCCACTGAATATGTGATAATTGGCTACAATAGCAAATAGGAAATCATGCAGTCCTCAAGGAACTGAGGGTTAGTTCTGGGGAGAAGTCTTCAGTACAAATAAATTTTTTAATCATTTTTTTCCTATTGGATACAATGGCTTTCTATGAAAATAAGCCTCCCCATTTTAGACATTGCCAAATGTGGATATATTCACAACTTAGGCAGTGACATCATTATATTACAAACTCAAATTTAATGATAATTAAGGACAAATCCAAGAGAGGGTTTTTACAGTGTCAAGTTTTAGAATTACTGGTTGTACTATACTACCTGAGCAAAAAATGCCATGCCAAAAGCCCAACTGATACCATCAAAAATATGAAATAAAAAATGTTATTGACAAGGCCAAGGCTAAATCACAACTGAACATATTTAATTCTCAGCGGAATTAGCAGATAATAGTTTATATACTGACTCTAAAACTTTTTTATTTAACTAAAATATACTTAGGGTGTCAGCAGTATTCTAGCCCACCCCCCACCCACCCCCCAACCCCTGCCACACACACACACTCCTACCTCCTCAAGCCCTTTCTTCTTATGTGTAGATAGCCATCTTCTTTTTGTCTCTTCACATCAGCTTCCCTCTATACATACCTTTGTTCTAATATCCTCTTTTTGTAAGATAACCAGTCATATTGAATTAGGGCCTACCACAATATTCTTACTTAACTTTAATTATTTATTTAAAGGCCTTACCTCCAAATACACTTACAATCAAAGGTACAGGGATCAGAATTCAACATATGAGTTTGGGGGTACACAGTTTAGTTCATAACAGAGTTCTTCTACAATTACTGTTTGACATTTTTTTTTCTAATAGACATTTTTTTTCCCCTCCAATTTTCTCCTTTTCTCTAGTCCTGATCTCTACAGTTTAGCATAAACATTAAAGTTTGATTTACATTGATCATCTTATAGACATCCTAGCATGCTCCCCTCTGACCCCACTCTATTTTTTGTTCAAATTTGTAGTACTGTCTTTTTTTCCAAGTGTGATTTTAAATTTGCATTCAAAATATTTTAAAGAATATGTAAGATGGCTTATATTTGGGTAGAAAATAGACATCTTTTTATTCAATTTGTTAGATCTTAAGTACCCTTTAAAATATTTTTAAAAACTGAAAATTGGAGATAATGCATTTCTAGGGAATATTTTTGGAAAAGCAATAGAAATCTTATGACACACTAAGTAACCATTATAAAATAAATTGTTTTGTTATTTTTATTCCTCTCCCTTTTAGACTAAATGGAGAGGAATAAAATGCTATATAATGAATGCACTTAAATGCAGTAACCAGCCTCCCTTTCCAAATCCTTTCTCTTTTTCATCTTCTGCTATTTCTCCCCTATGATTTCCTGAATTATCATTGAATAGGAAGCCTTTTCATGAGTAAGCATTTCTAATTTTCCTTGTATGTCTATAAGATCCTGCCTTAAATATTTAGCATCCCTTTAATTCTGACAAAGACACCTTTTGTACTGCCTTCACTTTAGCACATCCAGGCTCTGGGAGTTACAGTGTCTCATTTATTCTTCTACCAATAACATCACTATTGCACTTCTGTATTTAGGTATGAAACTGTCCCTGTTGGGACTGCAGAAAGTATTTTGTAAGTTTTTAAAACAAGAGAGTTTCTCTTCAGCAGATTGTGTTGCTATAAGAAATCATTTTTAAGGTGGTCACTTCATAAATTATTGTATGTTTTACAATATTGCCAGAGCTGGGTCTAATTTTTCTAGTTTTCTTTTGAACTATTGCTTAGTAGTGAAATTCTTATGAAAATGTCCAGTTTGGCTATCAGAAAGTTATTATTGTACAGGTTCACAAAGAAACACAAATAAAAAGTTGCTTATTAAAAATCACTATGCTTCATGTTTTACATATGGTGCTATACAGTTTTGGTAAAATGAGCTACATTTAGTTTTAAGCATTGTAGGCAGTCTAGTCTTCACCTGAGTGTCCTAAGATGACAGTACTAGAAGAATATTGGGTTTTAAACTTATTTTTAGCAGCAAAACAATTTTTGTGTGTGTTGCATAAAATCTTGATAAAGATACATAAATATAGATGATATAAACATAGATATAGAGATATATATATTATATATATATATATAGAGAGAGAGATGATATAACTGTCTAATATCCTACATTTTAAACAATATATATATATGTTCTGTATTACATTTCATTGCACTTATAATATAAATGAAAAATGGAAAATATTCTCTTAAAAATCTACTTGGCACACACTTCATTCTTATTTCATTTTCCATTGTAATCTCTGAAAAAGCTTCTTTCTTTTACTATCTAAGTTTGTGGATAATAAATTTTACTCTCAACAACTGGAAGTGTGCTGGATGGAACAACTTGTAAAATAATCTGTTGCCGTGAAGTAGTAGAATATGTGTTGTGGTGCTAAGTTTGAAATTAGGCAAAACTGGAATAAGACACAATTTCTTAGTAATTCCGTTTTAACTTTTTGTGAACCTATTGTGTTTTGCTATAATTTTAGACCTTTGAGATAGGTGTTGTATTTTTTTGCTCCGAAATGATTGAAATTTATTCCTAATTTCTTAACACACCATGTGTAACAAATATATTCTTAATTATGCCCCATATCGGAAATATTTGCCTTTTAAAACAATAATGTAACATGTTCTAAGAAAGTGTAATTTAAGAACTTCACCAACGGTGGATATACTTGGACTTGTGTGTTAGGTGGAGCAATGTCTACAAAATCAGATGACTACGGATTTGGGCTTCACTATGTATCATCATCCTCACCCTGCCTATCTCCCTGTCTCTGTTACCTTTATTATACATGCTACATATGTAAAAATTTGTTCTTACATTAAGATTTTTATCGCCCATAAAAATGTATGTAGCATCAGATTGGTTGCCGTCTTAAAGTTGCTGTTCCTGTAAAGAAAACTCCCTGTCTTAGCTCATGCTGCCATAACAAAATACCATAAACAGTATAGCTTAAACATAAACTTATTTTTCACAGTACTAGAGGTTGGAAATCCAGAATCAGGGTTCCAGCACAGTCAGGTTCTGGTAAGGACCCTTTTCTTGGCTCCTATTTGGCTGTACCCTCACATTGTGGTGATAGAGATCTATCTCTTCTTTCTATGAAGACATTAGTACCATCATGGGGCCCCACTTTCATGAACTAATCTAACCATAATTACCTTCTAAAGGCTCTTACTCCAAATATCGTCATAATGGGATTAGGGCTTTAGCATATACATTTTGGGGTACTCAACCATTCAGTTCACAGCACTTTCAAATATCAATAAATGACCCTCCAGTCTCCTTATCCCCAATTTACCCATTTACTTATCTAAATTTATCAGGAATATAATTCCTCAACAAGTAATATGCTATAATATATTTCGTATGGCAATCTGCATAAATTAATAGTAATTTATTTTAAAAATCAGAAGAGGTTTTCAAGTGTGAATACTCTGTTATTATTTTAAGTGCTCTTAAGTGCAATTAATGTAACTAAGTACTACTGAAACACAACCACCCCATTTGCATAATGTGATGTGCCTGTAATAAGTATAACTTTTCATCTGTTAAAACCATTTGTTATTCATGCCTTTGGGACTCATGATATTATTATAGAGAAGCAAAAGTTAATATTTTATTAAAACATCAAATGAAGACAGACTACTCTTTTTATTTTAAATTCTATATTAACTTTTAAATGGTTCTACTAAATAGAAGCTATTTATCATAAATATGAAAATATAATTTAAGTCTAGCTTAACTTAGTAGAAAAAGAAGGTTGCAAAAGACATATATAAACACTTGATAGCTAGCTAGCTAGATACAAGTGTATATATATATATAAATATAGGTGACATAGATATAAACAGATATGGATAGATATAGATACACAAGTGCATATATGTGTGTATATTCACCCATAAATATATGTATACACTCATGTATAAAACAATGATACCATGTATAAACATAGATATCCATATATACTTATACATACATTTTGGACTGGGATTTTGAAACTTGAATTCAGGAAAAAGTTGAGACCCACTTGACCCTTCTGAGATTAGGATCACTTAGTTCCCTGAATGAGATGGACTACTTCATGTCAGATATAACCAGAAGAACTTGGAGTACAAATGATTAATACTGAATATGCTAGGATCTTGTTGAGGTCAGAAGTAGCATGTTTTAAACTCAAAATGTGTGAACATCAGCAAAAATGTGGGATTGTAAATTAAGAAAAAACATGAAAAAAAAATATTGTGATTTCAAAGAAAGTTCTAACATTAAAGATATTAGAAGAACTAAGTTCACAAGAAGCAATAGTTTAGCTTTAACTATGTCTTCTAGCCATGTGAGGTAAAATTGACAAATAAAATGTATATACAGGTTGTACAAAATGATTCAGTTAAGGTGTACATGGCATAGTTCAATTTACTTATATATCATGAAATGATTACCACAATCATATTAACACCTCATATAGTTACACGTGTGTATGTGTGTATGCAGAAAACATTTAAGATGTACTCTCAGCAAATTTAAAGTATACAATAAGAGATTATTAACTATAGTTTCCAGGCTGCACTATAGATCACCTGAATTTATTCGTTCTATAAATAAAAAATTATAACCTTTGACCAACATGACCCCATTTCCCAGACTACCCAGCTCCTGGCAACTACATTTCTACTCTGATTCTGAGTTGAACCTTCTAGTTTGAACATAAGTAAGATCACACAGTATTTGTCATTTTTCGTATGGTTTATGTCACTTAACATGATGACTTCCAGGTTATCTATGCTATCACTAATGACAGGATTTTCTTCTTTTTATAACTGAGTAATATTTCATTATTTATATACCTTTTTATTAACCCATTCATTTATTGAGGGACACTTAAGTTATCTTGGCCATTGTGAATAATATGCAATGAATATGGCTTGCAAGAAATGATTTCATTTTCTTTCAATATATATCCAGAAGTGGGATTGGTAGATCATGTTATATGTATATTGTTAATTTTTTGAGGAACCTCCATTCTCTTTTCCATAATGGCTTTACCAATTTATAGTACCACCAGCATTATACAAGGATTCCCTTTCCCCCATATCCTTGTAAACACTTGCTATCTATTTTCCTTTTGGCAATAGCCATTTTCACATGTTTGAAGCGATTGATATCTCATTGGGTTTTGATTTTCCTTTCCCTGATGATTGGTGATGTTGAGCACTTTTTGATATACCTGTTGGACACTTGCATGTCTTCATTTTAAAGTGCCTATTTAGGTGCTTTACCCATTTATTTTTTAAGTGGGTTATATGTTATTGTGCTATTTAGTTGCATGAGTTCTTTACATACTTAATATTAATTTCTTATCAGATATATGGCCTACAAGTATTTCCTTCAATTCCATAGGTTACCTCTTCATTTTGTTAATGGTTTTCTTTGTTGTGCAAGGCTTTTTAGTTTGATGTAACCTCACTTAATTATTTTTGCTTTTGTTACCTGTGCTCCTCGTGTCATATAAAAAATATATATATATATATATTTATATATATTCCCAAAACCAATGTCAAGGAGCTTTTCCTTTTTGATTTCTCCAGGAGTTTTACAGTTTCAAATTTATGATGTATGTCTGTATTCTACGTATATTGTGTAAGATAAGGTCCAGATTCATTATTTTGCATGTGGATATCTAGTTTTCCCAGCACAGTTATTAAAGAAAATTTTCATTCCACATTATATATTCCTGGCACCCTTGTATAACATTCATTGATCATATATATCAGGGGTGGCCAACAAGTCGATCGCGGTCGACCTGTCGATCGCGAGGCCAATTTTGGTCGATCGTCGATCGCTCGCAATGTCTGGGGTGGAATTCCGTGTACCATGGACTTTGAAGCGATTGTAGAACACAAAACTTTCTAGCAATAGTTTAATGCATTTTGGGAATTTGCCAAGGTCATAAATTCCTAGAATTCTGACAGCCCGACACTCTGATCTCCGCCCACCCAGACAATACATTTTGACTTATGTGTTACACTTGTCACCGGACGCAACACGTGAACGCAACAGTTACGACTCGACTCATCAAAGAACACAGTCAGTTAGCTTGAATATTTGGTAGTGTCATACTGTAGCTTCTTTTCATTTGTATTAACAGTATTATTATCTATCAATATTATTTATCCTCAGTGACCACGTTGAGTTTCAATTTTTCTTCTGTTTAAAATGTAAGTACCTTTTCTTTGTTTTAAATTAAATTGCTTTTCTTACCTATCTATTTACTTGATAAGTGAGCATTCTCGGCAGCAGATCTCTAAACTGTGGTCATTACACTGACAGAAAAATAAGGGACAGTATTACAAATATATTAGGAATAACAATAATTCTATTTAAATTAAGAAGTCAGTATTGTAAACCGTAATAAATATATTGTCACTTTAACATACTTCTTGTAAATTTGAATATATCTATATTCGATTTTAATATACTTGTATTGTTGTCCCCGATCATAATATGCAGTATTGTTATTATTTCTCTCCATGTAACGGAGATAATTGCCGCAGTTCATGAGTTTTTGAATTTTCTAGGAAAATATTTAATTCAATATTTATTCTTTAAATTGTCATATTTCTTTGCATTCTAGTATACCCATGAACATGAGTAATAAACCGAAAAAATCAAAAACTTATCACTTCAATGAAGAATGGG
>PVKE010027315.1:0-21705 GCA_004027555.1 Craseonycteris thonglongyai | reverse complement strand
CTCACTTCTCTCTCTCTCTCTCTCTCTCTCTCTCTCTCTCTCTCTCTCTCTCTCTCTCTCTCTCTCTCTCTCTCTCTCTCTTTGTCAAAAACAATAAAAATAAATCTTTAAAACAAAAAGAAAAGAATTTGAGTTGTGTATTGTGGTTGTATGAGGTATAGCTACAATATATTAGGTGAGGACATAAATATTGATGGGTAGAGGAAAAGAGTGCTACATTTGGCTGATGAGGGCCAAAAACATAGACTATGGAGAGCATTCATCATTCCTTTTATTTATTTATTTTTTCCTGCCAATTTTCTAATCACTGCTATTATGTCCCTACCATGTATGCAATTGTTAGGAAGGGGCCCCGGGTCACACCACAAAATATAGAAGATTGAGATGCTGCCTTTTCCTGCCTCTAGGCTTCAAGTACCTACATTTGACCTAAGCTCAGCAAATCAGATGTCCAGTCCACGTCCCAAATATACAGGCACTAAAATCCATTGCTTATGGTGGTGACACAGATAGTCTCATAGTAGAACTGACATTTCAGTGGCACTGGGGTCAGGGTGATAGGACAAGTGGTGGCAAGGATGCATCCTAATCAGCTGTCCCTGAGCCCATGACATTGGTTACATTTTACTTGAAGGCGAGTTTTCAAGTTATATAAACTTTTTCTTATTTTGATACCAAGAGCCAGTCAATTTCCTTTCTATATATTCAGTCTCTGCTTCTTAGCTAGGTCTGTTTCAGTTGTTCAAATCCAGTATCCTCACTGAAATGTATTTTTTCTAGCCCCGTCCCACCTGATAGATTTCTCACTCCATTTATTTTTTTCACTACGTTCTTATTTCAGTTTTTTGTACTTGTCATTCCTTCTTTTATAATGCTATTATTTTCCTATCTTACCTACTTAGTATCAACCAATTTTTCATAACTTGAGCCAAATGTTATTTCCTTTGTCCCATTGAAAAAGTTATATCTCTTGATTTAGAAGCAAAAAGTACTTCTTCTTTCTCACACATCTCCCTGTTGCAATTTTACACATTTTTATTTTTCATTAATGTCTCTGTAGTGCACCAGACCATAAGTTTCATGGGAATGGAGACTATTATTTTTTCCCCCTACTATCTCCAGAACATATTACAATGTTGTCTATAGAGAATGCATTCAATAAAAATTTGTTGAATAAATAAGTGGCAATAAATGGAAGAATAAATGCATATATTTCTTCTCAATCTGCACTAAAGATGAGATTTATGTAGTTATCTCAATGAATATCTTTGTTGTGATTTTAAAATCCAGAGTTAGAGATCTGCTTTTCACTAATTTATGCAGAAATACCTTACTTACCTATTAAAGTCGAATTGTTAGAAACTATGGTAGGGAAAAACTATTTAAAAGAATGATTACAAATAAAGAGCCCTTGGAAAACAATGAAACAATCAAGCAAAGAAAATAAAAACAATACAGCATTAACATTGCTTTCCTATCTAAACTAAATAAGGTATGTTTCAAGGTATAAAGTCAAAACTAGTTATTTTTTTGTTTGTTTGTTTTGCTATCCTAATTACTTAACCATTGTTCTCTAATATAACCTGAATACGGTACTGTAGATTCTTCAGTGTCTCAAAGGTAATTAAACAATTAATTAAGAAACAAAATGACCAAAACGAGAGAAAACATAGCACATTTGAAGAGTAATTTTAAAAAGAAGGATGTCCTTTATAAAATGAGTTTATATTTTCCTATATCTTGTTTACTGTAGGTTTTGGCAATAAGAACATATATAATTTTAATTGATTTAGCAGAAACTATTGTCTCTCCAACCCAATTATAGACACACCATTGAACATTTTGACTCATTTAAATATAAAAATTTAATTTTTATCCCAAATCCCAATAACCGCTTTTTAAAAAAAAACTCTTTTCTCTACTTTGCTTTTTCCTTTTGTTCTTCCTTAAAGCTTCTCCACTTATTCTCACTTACCTTTTCCTGTGTCTCCTCCTACCACCTGCGAATTCTTCCTATGTCTCTCTACAGAGACATGCACCTTCTCCTTTTCCACCTCCTTCCCCTCTTCTCTCACTTTCACACTCTTCCTCCTTAACTATTCCATTGTTACACTGCTCAACTATTTTAAACTTGCATTCCTCTCTATTTTTCAGGAGAGGAAGAGTATGAGCTATTTGGGGACAGAGTATCAAGAAGAAAACCTTTAACCTCTCCTCACCTGAAAGTAATTGAAAATCCTCAAGAAATGACAGTATTTGAATTGTATTCTATATTGAGGTTTATGTTAAGGTCAGAAATCCTGGCTGAAATTTTTCTTGCTTAAAGCAGAAGAATGAAAATGCCAACCTGCCACATGTCTTTGCTTTGAATGTAATCTTAACTCACCTGCTTTGGGAAATTCAAATTGTCTAACATAGGTTTCTAATTAAACTGTTCAGAGGGTGATACATTTTTGATTGTGTAAAATCACCTATATTTCCTGACATTAAATGTTTAAAAATATCACTGCTTGTGTCATCCTTTGTCTTCCTACAATAGACATCATATTTGACTATCATCTAGGGGGCATTTTTCCTAATGTGAAACCTACAAATGAAGGCTGTATCATCATTTACAGTGTTGCACATAAATTTTGGAGCCTTTCCTGGCAGCTGTTTAGAGAATATAAATTTGAAAAGAAAAAAAAAAATTCTAGGTCAACAACTGTATGTCAATGAAATGTTATAATTCCAGCTTACATCTACAAGTGATAGAGATATTTCCCATAAGTGTTAACACCATTAAGAATGCCAAATTTGCCAGGTAGTGAAGATTGAAATGCCATTAAAGCACAGTATACATACCGTATTTTCCGGCGTATAGGATGACTGGGCGTATAAGACGACCCCCTAATTTTACAGTTAAAACATAGGTTTAGGCCCATATTCGCTGTATAAGACTACCCCCCACTTCCGAGGCTGTAGTCTTACACAGCAAATACAGGCCTAAACATGTTTTAACTGTAAAATTAGGGGGTCGTCTTATACGCCCAGTCGTCTTATATGCCGGAAAATACGGTATACTGCTTTATGAAACTCATAGCTCTCAAGGGAAAATAAAAATGAACACTAAAAGCAAACTTGGGCTCCATCATCAGATCAGGGTGTCAGAACCTCCAAACTAGCTCATAGCAAACTGCCTGAGCTAAGTAGGGTTTAAACTAAACTAAATTTAAATTTGAGCAAAGACAATAATTTCAGCCATTATCTGTGTCACCCCTAATATATACCTCCACCTCCATTATCAACTCCACCATCAATAAAACTATACCCCAAAAGTGGAAATGATTGTGTGTATATATATATTTGGGAATACATACAATCATTCATACATATATATATATATATATATATATACACATATATATATAAACACACACATACACACACACAAAAGCTTTGTGCATATCATGTTCACAATATAAACATACAAATATATATATGATTGTTTGTATATAATGTGAATACAACACACACAGAGCTTTTTGGTTTAATGACCTAAGGATATGGGGCAAAACACAGCTCTTCAATTCTGCAAAAATATTGATTTTACAGTGGAGAAAGAAGTTTATTGAGAGTAAAAGTAGACTAAGTACACTTCCAAGGAATGGAGGCCGGCCTAAAGCAAGAGACGGCATCTCAATATGGCCTGAAATATTTAATTTTTGATAGAAAACTCCAAATGATATAACAATAAACACAAAACACTTTCATAAAGGTACCTAAGAAGTATACAGATAAAACTCTAATGTTACTTCTTTCTCAAATATATCAACAAAGAAAGCAAGAGTTTTCTGAAAAAATTGGAGGAAAGATATAATGAAGACCTTAGAGCCAGACATTTGATTTATGAGTTTTGTAGTGGTTAAGTCATTGAGCTTCCCTAAGTTTTAGTTTCCTCCCCTTTAAAGAAGAATTAATAATATCTAATTTGCAGCTTACTGTGAGAATTAAGTATAATAATTTAAAGCACCAGAAAGTAACAGTGCTCAAAAAGATACTATTTATATGATTATGATTTTATCATGATGAATACTACTACACTAATTTGAAGAAAATTATCTGAAGTTGCTAATAAATCAGAAATAGGAGTCAAGTCAGTATCCAAATAAATTACATACATACAAAAGAAGTGACATCAAGTTAAAGCAAGCTAATAACAAATTAATTTCAAAAATGCCATGAAATTTGAAAATAATCACTATCTTGAGGTGAATATAACAATTTATTTTAAAGTATTACTGCTTTAAAATGAGAACATAAATGTGTTTGCCTCATGCTGTGATGTGAATATTTCTTAGAAATCATTTTTAAAGAAATCACACTAAGTGGATTGATGGCAAAGCTCTGTACTTGCAAATGCTTTTCTGTGAACTAAACTAGAATGCTGATAATTAATATGATAAAGGCTGAAAAGTCACCAGGATCTAACCCTGTCACAATTTGAGCATTCTGAATTAAATCCAATTTTTCTAATAGAGGGAATTAGAGACATTGCACATGTATTAACGTTGCTCCTTTATCGAACACTTGTTTTGACTCTGCAGTGACATATCTTGACAAATATGTTCCTCTAAGAGTATAATCAGCTTTTATAGCCAAAAATATGTAATATATCTTGTAGTTACTTCTCTTTTTAACAAAATTAGGCTTCTACACAGGAAGGAAAAGCTGTTAGGATGCTTACTGAATTCCAGAGAAACCTAAAGAACAATGAGCACAGACAACCTAGTGCTTCAGCTCCCGAAATGGTTCCCACACTTCTGAGGCAGATTAGCTCTCTGGGCATGGGCAGATCCGAATGAGGACGGTTCCTAAAGCTTTCTTCAGTGATTCAGCTCTTAGGCTAGAACTCTGGGAAACTTTTATACAACACGCTTCGTCAAGGAGTTAGCCCATCATATTAATCCACTCAACAAACAGTTGACCTGAGATAACCTTGTGCTCTAGTCATGGGAAATTACAGTGAATTAAGCAGTGAATAAAATGACATAGTCAACATTAAACAAAAATAAAATTCAAATTAAATACAAATTAGAAGTAAAATACAACATGATAAGTGGTAGTGAATGCTATGGTGGGGGAAGGGGAGGCAAGGAGAGTAGGGAACACCACTGTGAAAGGCTATGATTGTAATTTGGTGCTCATGTAAGACTTGGATGCCAGGGGGATACTTGAGCTGACACCCAGTGGAGGTAAGGAATTGAGCCATGAAGTTATAAAGCTAGGGGATGAGGGAGGCTTAAACCCAGTTAGTCAGTCAATAGTAAGAGCAGAAACTCTCAGGTGTGGGTGACCTTGGAGAATCTAAGAAAAGGTCAATATGACTGGAGTGAACTGAAATAAAGGGTAGGCTCCCAAGGTGGATGATAGCTTTTGAAATATTTGAAACACAGAGACAGTGCAACCAGATAAAATTAGTAAGTAGATTTGATGTACAGTTGCAAATGAGATAAAGAATAATGCATTTGCTTATTCAGGACCATTTCAAAGTTACCCAGGAATACCGGTAGTCATGTGCCTCTGAAAGTGTCTTGGTCTCTTTTGCTTACCGTATTAATATTTTTTCTACAATAAACTAACTAGATTTCTAAACATATGGTCCAAATATACAACCCCAGTACATACCCATATTTATGTTTACACACTGGAAATTACCACATATGTGTCCTGAGAGCAGTGTAAACACTCAACACAACCCAATGAAGTTCATACTCTTCCTGTCAAACCCATATTCTTAGTAAATGAAATGGACACTGATATAGAAAATCCCATTTATATGGTCCAACATCTATCCCTCTATCCTCTTTAATGCCAGACCCAGAATTTAGCATGGCTCATGCTTGCTGGTAACAGGAGTCCATGTTTTCTTCCTAGTCCCTTTTTCAGCTAGCTTGGCAGTGTGACCACATTGCAATGAGTTGGAGATTAGCAGCAGGACTGTTTAGGTGTGGTGTTTACGGTGAAACAACTCAGTCTGTGTTCCCATTGCTGTTTCATCTTCCTGCAATGAGGATATCATCAATGACATTCTTGAACCATCTTCAGTTTCAATGATTCCCTAAGAGGGCTGGTAGACTCATCAGATAGCTGTCTCTGTGGTTATGATTTATTACAGAGGAAAGATTATAGCCCTGATATCCACAAAGGGAGAAGGTGAATGGGGCAGTATCCAAAGGAAACCAGACACCAGCTTCCAAGAGTCCTCTCTCAGTGAAGTCACATGGACACCCAAATGCTGTTTACCAGGAAACTTGTTTGCCCAAGGATGTGTTTGCACAAAGTTTTAGGCATAATGAGTCATTCTCTCTCAGTTCTTGGAATTAAAACAAACAAACAAAAAAACTCCTGAAATTCACATCCTCTGATGCCAATCTAGGGCCAACCTTGAAAGCCAACCTTTGTAAGGATTTTATCCTGTGGGCTTCTGCCTTACTCAGCGGCCTTTCCCTTCTACATATTATTCCCATTCTTTCCTGTACGTTTTTGTTTGTATACTCAGTTCCCTTCTTTTTGTACGTTCTTATCATCAAACAATTTTAAGTTCCTCATATCTTTAGAAAAGAAATAAAAATTAAAATCCCCCAACTCACATTTTTCTTCAGCTGCCACACTCACAAACTCTCAGTATCATTACCTTTGTATATAACAGTCTTGAAAGGATGTTCCACTCTACATCTGGTATTTACTCTCTTAATTCTCGTTTATCTAACCACTCTCTAACTCTGTCTTCAAATAATTCCCTGTAATTATTTTAACAGAACCCCCCCTCCTCCCCCCCAGTCATCATGGTTGCTAGGTAAACCCAATACTCTATTTGAATCTGTCAGTAGCACATGAAATATGGACTGCATTCTTTTGAAAACATTTTGTTTTGTGCTCTCTCTGGTCATTTCTCAGGCTTCTATTTCTCTGTCCATCCTCCAAATGTTGGTATGGCACAGTGCTTTGCTGAAGCCAGCCTTCCTCCTATATAATTGACTGACCATTCTCTGCTAGTCATAGTAAGTTGTTGCCTTCCTAGTCATGTGAGTGAACATAATCTCTGGATTGATTTAAAAAATAATGTAACTAATCTAAAATTTTTCAGGCGATAGAAATATTCATTAAAAATTTATTTTTTTTAAATGTGGTAAACATGTATACCTTTATGTTAAAAAATATATATATTGTCTTGAGATCATACATTCCCCAGACAAATTTATTAAGTAACTGCCATAGAAAGTGGTTCCTGTTCATTTCTGGGATATTATCCAGCTATCTGATTCATCAGGTTCCATGTGCCAGGCTTTGTATTAGCCACTGGTGGCAGACACACTTAATTGCTTATGCAGTATTTCTTTTCCTATTCTAGTTACTAACAGTAGGGATTGCCGAGTTATTATACAAATTCTACACTGCACAATTCCGTGAGGCATCATGTGTAAAGAGGTGATCCTGGAATAAGCCCCCTATTTTGTTTAAGGCACCCAGAAATTTAGCTCAAGACCTAAACAAGTGAACCCAGGATTCAGCATTTTTAAAGCTCTCCAGGTGATTCTAATGTTTGCCAAAGTTGAGAGCTATTCACTGTCAAACTAAGCACAACAATACCGTTCCCCAGTTCCCTGGGCTTATTTAGAAAGGCGTGGTCAATCTGGATCAAGTCCAGATGTAAAGCATCTGGGTAGTGCTCTAGAAAAACTGTTGCTTTCCTGATAAAAACAGAATGCAAACTGCTGTCTGATCATACCCTTTCGTTCTTCTGACACCCTTGAATACAGACAAGAGAGTACGTTTGAAACTAAAGTAGTCATTTTGAATCCATCAGGCAACTAGAATAATGGGTGAAGCCAACACATTCAGGGTAGCAGAGTGGAAAGATGCTCTGGTGTTGTGCCCTTAGCCTGCAATAATTGCTGCAATTTCAAAACAGGTCCTTTGAGAGCTGTTTTTGTAAGCCTGGCAGTTTGTCTTTTCTCAAGGTTCAGGGCCCAAGGACAAGTAGGAAAAATATATAGTGGAAAAAGGGAGAGGAGGCCTACTTCTACCATGACTGTCTTGATTCTTTTACAAAAGATACTATAGTTAATATATGTCTCTGTGCTTTACAAAAACATAGTTTCATGTTCAATGTGTTATAAAATCTGTCCACTTCCCCATGTGGAGAGTTACAGATGACAAGACTGAGTCATAGAGAGATTAATAACTTGTCCGGAGTTTACATATCTAGAAAGTGGTACAAGCAAGTAAGTTTCAAGAGAATCTATGCTCTGACTCACTTTAACTGTTTCTGAATAAATTATTCTTGAATACATAAACAATGAGCAGTTATTCCTTAGGAGGTAGAAACAAACTCCCCTAAAAACCCACAATGCTAATCAGCTATTTTACTGCCAACTCAGTTATAAGAGCTGAGCTGAGCATGGCTGCTCAGAACCTACTTGGTATGCATGATTGGAGAACCGACTACAATCTCCCTAGAACTCCTCCCTAAAATACTATCAGAGGACTACTAATATAAATGAGAATTATTTTATATCTTTCAGCTTAAAATGAAAAGCATAATACTATATAAATAAAATCTTATAGATAGTGTTTTATTAAACATAAAGATAATGGTTATTTTTTATTATACCATTAATAGACATTGAAATTTCCTGCTTAAAGAAAAAGTATTAAATAAAGTAGTTACATTTGAGTTTAATTATAATACAAAATATTCTTCCACATCAGTAAAACGTGATAATGAGTCTAGTTTTTTCTTTCCTATTCTTAGGGGGTCTATCTTGAGGTATTTCGACTCCTTCTGGGCTGATAAAGAGATTGAGAAAAAATCGCACTCAATATTCAGGGTCTGCTAGCAAAATGCATCCCCTTGTGATGCAATATAGTAGAAATTAGCAAGAATAATAATCTGGAAACATAAATTCTAGTTTTACTTGTACTTGTTCAACATTACTTAAGTAAGATGCTTTACTTTACTTACTTCTCCTAATAATGGGAAAAATAATAACTGCTCTACCATTATCTCAGAATGTTAAAATATCTTCTATATGATTGCAAAGAGTCTTATATACGCTAATAAGCTCAATCACTACACACATGCAGACGTATATATATATAAGTATAAACTTTCAAGATTACACCTGTTATTACTGTTAATTACGCATATGACTTGAGAAATGTCTCCTAACTTCTCAGTACCTAGCTGTCTAATTTATAAAGTAAATATACCATGTATGTACCACTAAGGTTATCGTGAATTCTAACTCTCTAGAACCACAGATAAGAGGATCACCTAATAATTTTTGTCTTATTTTTATATTTTTTCTTACTCCAATGATTCTCCTCATGAGTGTCAGAGTCATTCAAAGAGGCAAATCTGATGGTGTTAGTTATCTTAAGTTCTTTTACAAGGACTTAAATTTTCGACCACAGTGAAAAACTCTTTAGCAAGACACCAAAAGCCCCTCATGCCATGCCTTCATTTTTAGTATCTTGTACTACAGTTTTCTAACCTTAGTATTTGAAGTGAGACTTTGTAGAAACTTATAGGCTATAGAGACAAGACTGATTTAATTATAAGATAGAATAAAAGCCATTGGAGGATATTCTTTCTAGGAGTAAAATCGTTCTCAAAAAAAAAATTTTTTTTTGGTGGTACCGGAAATAATTTTAATTAAAAAAAATCCCTTTGTTGCCATGTGACAACTGGCTTATAGAGAAAATAAAGAGAAAAAAGTAGAAGCAATTTAATAATCAAGTTTAGAGTTTTTGTGCTATACATCAAGACAGTGGTAGAAGAGATGGAGAATGTGGCCAGATTTGGGATATAGTGTGTAAAAATACTTAATTTTAGATTGATTATAAGATAATAAGTAGAGAATTGTCTTGAGTATCTGAAAAGATGGGAATGCCATTTACAGATAGAAGGAAGACTGAGTGACTTCTATATTTGATGTGTTTGTTGGACATAAAATAGAACATTTACATAGGCTGTTTGAGTTCAGTCTAAAGATAAAATGAGAATTTGGGGATGGAGGGTCATCAGCATACAGCATGTATTTAGAGCCACTGAGATACCATGCAGTAAGAAGAGCAGACAAATGGTGATTAGAGGAAGCCTCCAAACCAATCTTGGGATGCCCCCAGAGTTATTTCAGGAGGAGGAGGCAGAATTAGAAAAGAAAGCTTAACAATATTGACCAATATAATAAAAAAATAAAAATATTAGGTGTCATAATAAATGCATTAGTTTCCTATTGGTGGAAGCAATGTCACCCTGCATGATATTATGACAGTTAATGGCAAGACTACTTGTCCTGAGAGACTCTCGATGTAGCCCCTGAAGGATGGCTGGTTAGTCAATGACGGGTAAGATTCCTCGAGGAGGAACAACCTAAGACAGGCACAGTCACATAGGGGACATCGGAATAATATTGGGAAAACAAGAAAAGAGACTTTGTCTCTCCTTCCCAGGAGTTTCTCTTCTCTTACCCCTTCCCCCTCAAAGGAATGATAGAGGGTTGCTGGAATGTTTCTGCCTGGCTTGAGAATGACCAAGACTCCCAGTCTGGGAAACTCCCCTGAATTCAAAGATATGCAAGTTTGGCAGTCTGTTCCTAATTGATCTTTTGCTAATGCCAGCAGGTTTCTTCCTGGAAAGGGAGTTTTTCTGTAGGTGACTGCAAACAAATGGTTGCTTTAAGATGTTACCTCTGTATTCCCAGACTTGTTGTCTCCAAGTAATCTTTGGTACAAGGAAGTCTGTTTTGTATCTAGTTAATCAATTATCTCACTACTGCAGAATGTACACGTGGTCTTTTTCTATATATTGAGCTGTAAAAATAAACTCGGGGCTGGAGATCGCAAAGACCTTCTGACAGCCCTCCCAATCCCATTTTCTGTGTTTGGTTTCTTTGTCTCTCTTTCTTTTTTAATCCTCACGCCCAGCTCTGGTTACCGTTTGGCTTTGAGGGAAGAACCTGTCAACTATACCTTTAATGGAATAAAGTTACATACTTATTCTTTTACATTTCTGAAAGTCAGATATCTAAAATGGGCTGACAAGGTTGTATTCTTGGGAAGAATCTGTTTCCTTGCCTTTTCTAGCTTCTAGAAGCTTCCCACATTCAATAATTCATGTTCCTAGCATCACTCTGTTTCTGTTGTCACATCATCAGTGACCTGCCTGCATTATCTCTTACAAGGACTTCTTTTATGGTTACACTGGTTTTACTCATATAATCCAGGATGATCTTTCCTTCCCACATCAAGATCCTTATGCTGGGGAAGCCGGGATGGCTCAGTGGGTTGAGTGCTCACTTTGCAACACCGGGGACCGAGGATCGAATCCCAGCCCCAGCCCGTGCGGAACCATGTGCTGAACTGGGAGCTCCCCCAGTTCAGTTCTCTCTCTGTATCTCTCTCTCTCTCTCTCTCTCTCTCTCTCTCTCAAAAATAAATAAATAAATAAACAAACAAACAAAAAACAATAAAATAAATCTTAAAAAAAAAAAAGATCTTTATGCTAATCTTATTAGCAAAGTCATTTTTATCATCTGATTTAACATATTCACAAATTCTGAGATTAAGATGTGCATATCTTTAGCGGGGAGGTATTATTCAGCCTATCACAGCAACAAGGTGATTCAAGTGTATCAGAGAGAAACTATGGTCAACTATGCAACAGATTGTAGGGATGCTGAGTGAAACAAAGACAGAGAAATGAATCTTGAACTTGACAATTTGCAGGTCACTGGTCATTTTGGCAATTACCCTTTCAGCAGTAGACTATAGAAGGTTAAAGAGTAATTTGGAAAATAAAATGAAGACAAGTATAGAAAACTCTCGTAAGATAGTTTGTTAGGAAAGAAAATAAAGAAATAGTAGTTGGAAGAAAAGGTGGAGTTAAAGGAAAGCCTATTTTAAAGGTAAAAGTTACTAGATGCTCTTTATATACAAATATACATGATTCAAAAAGATAATAAAGCTGTAATGTAAAATAATAACAAATGCAAAAATGACATACATTAAAAAACATAAGAAAGGTATAATCAGATAATAGAAGTTAGTTTTTATAGATCAGAGACACTTCACTTCTACAATCTATAAAAACAGGAGGGAAGACAGAAAACCTTTCCAGATACAGAGGACAGATGAAGTGGTTGGAAGATGAGTACATCCCATTTACACACATACTTCTTTTCTCAATCTATTTGGAGACAATATCTTCAGTTGGGGTTTTCAAGGTTGTTTAATTCTGTGAGGAAATGTACATAATAGAACAGTATTCTCACATACTGAATGGGAAATTCGGCATCATTACCAACCTCTATTGAGTACTTATTTGATTACATATTCCATATTATAAAATCCAAAGAGTCCATGTACCAAGTTATATGATAGTTTACCTCTAATACTCTGTTGCCTCTATGCCAATACTGATACATTCGATTGTTGAATTCAACCAAACTTTGCTTTTGAAATGGAGAGCATTACAAATGGATAATGGGGATAATATATTAATTTTTGTGGATAAATTATGCCAGTAACCTCCTATTGATCAAGCCTAACATCTAATCCACAGTGAAAGCCATCATTATATTTCAAATAAAACTCAAACTCATCTTCTTTTATTTGCCTTCTATTACCATAGTCTTAGTCTAATCTAGCATCAACTCTTTCTTGCATTATTTCAATAGCAACTGAATCTAACTTTTCTCTGGTCCACTTTCCACTGGAGACAAAACAGAAATAAATACATTCATGTTTATGCCCGCCATAAAATGTCTCACATTATTCCTCATTGTGATTAGGATAAAGACAAAAATATATACTCGTACATGCACCTTTAATGCCCTACATAGTTTGAGTCATATTACTCCTCTCTTCTTGTCATCTCAGCATTTCAGTTACTCATAATTTTCTTTAGTTCCCCCAACATTACAAGTTTCCTCAAGGCTTAATGATGTTGTTGCTTTAATTAGAGACAAAATGTATTTCTCTCTTTGCCTCATGAACTTATTAATACTTTTCATATCTCAGCAGTATTTAACAGCTTCACAAAAGCCACCTCTGATCCTGAAAGTAAATTCAGACCAGTAATTGTTCACTCAATAGCACATACAAAGGCTTGAAGTATACATTTTCATGAAATTGAATAAATAATGGCCACTTCACCACTAGGCTATAAATGACTTAAGGAGAGGATCAGATTTTCAAATAATACTTGTATGTAAATTATAAGCATATCTACATATTAAATTTATATTTTATATATGTGCATTATATAATTCTACATACTATGTATTACGTGTTTCTTTTTATTCCCTGATCCCTACAGATTTGTTATAGAATATATCCTGAAGCTGAATAGAAAAAGTGTAAAGAATGAAAAGGAAATCAAAGTCAAACAATATGCCACCTTTTTTTAAGTTCGCTGATAACATTATAATATCATCATATTTTTCTATATTTATACATTTAAAATATGTATATATGACTATCAACAAGCAGAATTTTAAAAAACTAGGGATCGGGATGGCTTAGCGGGCTAAGTGCTTGGCTTGCAGCCCCAGGGTCCGATGATCAAATCCTGGTCCCAGACCATGTGACCCCATATGCAGACTTGGGGTGTGGCCCTCAGTTTGGTTCTCACCAGGGGGAGCATCCCGTGTGAGAGTCCCCGGGTTGGCCCCGAGCTCATGGGGGCATGCCTCCCATGAGGGAGGCCCCTGTGCAGTTCTCACCCTGTGCACTCTCCCCCCAACTCCACTCACCTATGTGGAATGAAACCATGTCAAAAACTGATGATGTACAACATGGAGACTGCTCTGGGTCCTCCCCCTTCTCTCTGTCTCTCTCTGTCTCTCTGTCTCCATCTCTCTGTAAAAAACAATAAAAATAAATCTTTAAAAAAGAACAAGCAGAATTTTGTCACTTCTGTTGGTGTAGTAATAGATCCTGAATCTTAGTACTATGTTAAATATCGTTCAATGATACCTTTGAACTACAGAATATCTAAAAATATAAGAACACATGTTGTTCAAATTTTTCAAAAGAAAGTAACAATGATGTCACGTATAAATTGAGAAGATTCACAATCTTTTTAGCCATTTATAAACAATTAAAAAATATATGTATATTTGCATATATTTGCATGTACAAATACATATATAATTATAAGTTGTGTATCTATAATCAGCAGATATTTAGAGTTATACTTGGGTCATGTTATTTATTATTAATAACCAATACTTTATGATTTATTTTGAAAGAAGCCTTGACAGTGAAAGAAATTTTGTGAATATGTGTTCTAATTCTGCTTCTGAAGAAGTCTATTTAATGTCATTGATAGCATAGTTCTGATTTAGAGAGAAGACAATCTTCCAGCACCTCCTAGAGGTCATTCTAAGCAACTATGCAGTCAGCTGCAATAACCTCCAGCAGACTGGAGTTCCTAATTAGTTAATCAGTTCATGTTTATAAACATGTAACAGACTTTGTCACATTACCAAATGGATTGTAAATGACTAAGCCAAAATAATTATGACTAAATGATGACTGCTCAATTAAAAGGACATATATATATATACTTTTTAAATATTTGTTTTAACCTCACTGCTGTAATTTTAATGAAAATTAATATGTAATCAATTGCATTTTTAATTGATTTTTTTAATTGTTAACTTTATTTGGGTGACAGTGGTTGGTAAAAGTTACATGGGTTCCAGATGTACAGTTTTACATTACATCATGTATGCATTGCATTGTGTGCTCATACCCCAGAGTTGGTTCTGTTTCCATCACCATATATTTGATGCTCTCTCCTTCCTCCCCCACCCCTCTTACCCCTTTACCCTCAGGTAACCATTAAACTATTGACTGTGTCCATGAGTTTTTGTTTGTTACTTTCAGTTTTATATTCCACCTACAAGTGAGGTCACATGTTCCTTGATTCTTTCAGTCTGACTTATTTTGCTTAATAAGATGGTTTCAAAGTCCATCCACGTTGTCACAAATGGCTGTATTTCATCTTTTCTTATAGCTGAGTAATATTCCATCATGTAAATGTACCACAACTTCTTTATCCAGTCATCTATCAAAGGACACTTTTGTTGTTTCCATGACTTAGCCACTGTGAACAGTGCTACGATGCACACTAGGGTGCATATATATTTGCAAATTAATGTTTTCAAGGTTTTGGGGTAGATACCAAGAAGAGGGATTGCTGGATCATATGAAAATTTCATTTCTAATTTTTTGAGAACTCACCACACTGATTTCTATAGTGGTTGAACCAATTCCCATTCCCATTAGCAGTGTATGAGGGTTCCTTTTTCTCCACAGCCTCTCCAGCACTTGTTATTCCTTGTCTTGTTGATTATAGCCATTCTAACAGGTGTGAGATGGTATCTCATTTTGGTTTTAATTTGCATTTCCCTAATAGCTAGTAAAGTTGAACATTTTTTCAAAATGGTTATAATACCATTTATTTTTCTTTCTCAGATTAAGTCAGTTGATCTCAATGATATTCTGATATTTAGTTTGGTTTGGTTTGGTTTGTGAATGAATGCCACATTGGCTGGTAGTAACCATGCCTCATAGTCAGTTTCAATAAAGGTTTTTACTTCATTCTAAAATGTAAGAGTAGGAATACTACTGACAGACTGCACTGTATTTAATACTTGATCAAGACCCAGTTAGGACACACAAGAAAAAGGGTATGAAAAGAAGGACAGAAGAAAGTAGAAGAAAGGAAGGGAGGAAAGAAGGAAGAAAGAAAGAAGGAAGGAAGGAAAGGAGGAAAGGAGAAAAAAAGGAAAGGGAGAAAAGAAATAGGATACTCTTTTTGTTCAAACATCAATTGCTTAAAGAACATTTTAAATATATTATTTAAAGTAATAAATGTAATCAACAGAGGCATGAACAAACTGTATATTTTTAAAATAACGGGAAAAAACAGGAAGTATCCCTACTATATGCCAATTACATGAAAAAATAAGACGACAGAAGCAAGTCAAATATACATTTAAAAATCTCACTTATAAACAAAAGCAACAACAATCTGGCTTCAAGCTACATAACAGAAATATGGAAATCAAAGTTCCAGAGTAAGCTTGAAAGCAGAAATACAGGCACAGAACATACCAAATAAATTCAAAATAAAAATGAAATTAAGATATTAATATCACGCAAAATAAAATTAAAGCCAATAGCATTAGAAATGGCATGATGATAAAGATGTTTAAAATGATAAAAGAGATTTCTCTATAAATAAGATATCTTTAAGTTAAGACACATAAAATTTCTTTTGCATCATTTGTAAATTTTGGATAAACTTAAGATTGACTTTCGCGGGAATATGGATGGCTCAGCAGGTTAAGCTCTTGCTTTGCAGCACCAGGGAGTGAGGATTGAGTCCTGGCCCCAGCCTGTGCGGACCCATGTGCTAAACTGGGGTGTGCTTCCCATGTGGGAGACCCCTAGTTTAGTTCTTACCCCCTTCCCCAGTTTGGCCCCTGGCTCTAGGGGGTTTGCCTCCCATGCGGGAGGCCCCCTGCCCAGTCCCTGCCCAGCCCCTGCCCTGCGTGGCCCTCACCTACCTGTGTGGAACAAAACCATGTGGAAAACTAATGATGTACAACTATGGAGACTGTTTTGGGCCCTCCCACACCTCTTTCTCTCTTTCTCTGTCTCTGTCTCTCTCTGTCTCTGTCAAAAACAGTAAAATAAATTTTTAAGAAAAAGAATGATTTCTAAAAATAATAGGAAAGACTCAGTACTTGGTACAGGATAAATTTCTAATGAATGAGAAAAAGAAACATTGCTTAGTTAATTGACTCACAGGGTAATCAAGCATTATAGATGCTGATGATAATAATCACCATAGCAATAAGCAAAACTTTACTTATTACACATTCCTAATCTTATAATTTAGCAGGAATTGTTGGAACGTATTTATGTGAACAATGTATACCATGTGTGCTTCACTTTGTACTCAGACTTAAATAAGATACCATCTCATTAGCATTTCTAGAGGTATATAATAATCATTTCAATTTTTTGTCTATCAGCATAATATGTTGACCATAATAAGCAATATATTTAAACACATGTAATTTTATAAGGCATGTAAGAAAAAGAATTATAAAGTGTTAGATGTATGACCAAGTTAGAGTGAGGGGGTATTCTTGGGAGGAGTAAAGGGATATTACTTGTACTTACACAGGAAATAAAGAAAAGGTGTATGGAGAAAATGAGGAGAAAACATACAAAAATTAACCTGAATACTTTAATATGGCGGCTTTGATGTGAGTACCACTTGCAAATTTTCTTTCCATTGAAATGTAGGAGGCAAAGTTTCCACTCTGACACATTTTGAATAGAAATATCGAAAGATGATCTGTTTTCTGGACATTAACCTATTTTAAAGAGAATTAGACGTCCTATAGTAGAAATTTAGTAGGAAGGGGAAGTATTTTATTTTGGACTTCGAAAATAGGTTCTTGAATCCTACAACAAAAACACAAAAATTGCAAACTACTACTTTTCTTTTCAGTGCCTTAAGAAATAGCTATTGCCAAAGTGAAGGAGCGAATACTATTTCATTTTGTTACATAAGGATGACATGGTTTGTAGCAGATTGGTTCTCTTAAAAAATTTGGAATTTTAAGGGATATCAGTGTCCATCTCTGCCATCTCTCCAGGTCCAAGATGGTTCTATTCCATTCTAAAAATTTGAAATGTGTAATTTAAAATCTTTAATAAAAATTTGAATTTAAGATAAAAAAATTGTGGAAGGCATTTTTGTTCTGTTTTGCAAAAGTGAAATACAGTTGAGAGAATATTTCTCTAAAGAATGGTAATTTATTAACAAATCATTTCAAAGACAATAGAGGAAAATCCAAGCTGACCACCTTCTGTGGATACTAAGCAAATTCAATGAGCAAGAAAAGAGCAGAATAAGATGTGAATATACAAAAGGTATGAGGGGCCTAACACAAGGAAACAGACAGGAAGACCTTAGAGGACAAGATTAAAGAAAGTGAATGTAGGAAATAATAGACAGCAAAGCATGTACAGCTATATACAGCACTCATGTATCAGAAACTGCCTGAAGCACAGCCCAGAACCATCTAGCACCAAACCAGGCAACAACATGGTAGACATGCTGATTGTGGCAAAGTCACCATTCAAGTGATTGTTACACATCACTTGTGTTAGCATTCACCATTGTCATTACTGTTTGATGAGATTTTTCTATACTGCTTCCTTAGAACACCCAGTGAATTATCCTGCAAAAGTCAAGTCTACTCATGCATGGAGAATTAGCTGAGAATAAAGAAGTGCTCCAAGTGAACAATTCCTTCTCAATGGTCCCACAGCTTCAAAAAGTGCATAGGCTCCAGGATACTCAAAGAGATTGTGGTAATTCAGAACGGAAAGGTCTACAGAAGTCCGTGTATTTGAGTAATACTGGACAGAGGTGATACTCCAGTTACAAATCCAAATCTCTATAAATCAGGACATCTTGTCACTGCCTACTGGCCTCTGTGGATCCTCACACTTACCTCTTTTATCTCACACAGACCTATGTCTCTCATAGGTTACAAATCAACCCATCTACTCTCCTTAGCCTTAGATACAGAAAGCTACTGGTTCTGATATCACCTCTGATACTCAATCCCATTCTCCTTTGAATTTCTCATGTCTTGACAACTTGGCAGTTGTGGGAATGCTCAAACCTAATGAAAGTTATGATGGTTTATAGGTCTGAGAATATTAACTGAGGATTCATAGAAATAGATAATGACATACAATCACAGGAACAAAATAAAACAAAAGTTAAAGGTAAAATTCCATCACTGTTAGTCTCTCTGTCTAATTGGTACTGCACATGAGTAAAATGATTGGTAATATTGTTTCAGATAATAAGTTAAGGTGCATGCTTTTTATATAATTTAATTTCCTTCTGTCTCTGGGGGCACACCTGGTGAACTGGAGCAATAAGGCATCACCATCAAGATGATTTTCATCCCAGGAGATTGTTGCAAAGATTGGAAAATTAATTACATTACTACAAAGGGAATGACATGTGTCCATCAAACTCTTGAGGTAGGAATAAATACCAGGATTGGCAGGTAAGTTCTCATGGGAAGATTCCTAGAATCTATTTTTTCATTTTTGTTCTTTAAACATAATGAAAAGCCAGAGGAAGCTTAATACCTGCTCTTGCTGTTTTATCTGGAATTTCTTAAAAGCCAGTTCAATGATTACGTATGCACTTATATTAATACAATTTAGCATAGTGTTTAGAAATAGAAATTTGCAGTTTGCAAAACTGAAGTTTGAAGTGGCTATGCCACTTGCTAACTTTAAGTAATGGAGTGGGCCTTTAGTTTGCCTATTGAACAAACAACTGCTCTTCTTTTGCATGAAAACCTACTTTTTAGTGACATAATACGGTACTGTATTAGACCTGGTTCTCTATAGGTAGGGACAGAGACAAAGATTAAAATGTGAGAGTTGGAGACATGCTCATCAGGAAGGATGATAAGTATGTGGACAAGAGAGCAAGTGAAGCAAGTGAACCATCAAAAGATGGCAAGTTTTTCAATATTTTGCCCTTTGTGATGGCTGCTTCACAGGAAGCCGTGAGGGGATGTAACAGGTTATTCATGAGCACACTGTTGCTACCTGAGGATACCAGCAAAATGAAAGCGTCTCAGAGCGGTTCCATGAAGGGAGAAGAAAGAATTTGTCTGATCATCTCCATACTCCCTTCCCTCATCTCCACCAATTAAAGTTTATCTAGTGGACAGTAAATCCCCACAGTTCTGTGTTTTGTCAAATGGTTCCTCAGCAGCCATACTCCACATTTCATCATAATCTAGAAGTGGAGAAGTGACAAGAAGGGAAACAGCACTGACCCAGAGAAAGTTAAGAGGTGGATGAGGGCATTTGAGAAGGTGCTCAAGGTTTTTGCCTCATACTGTGGCATGGCACCAAGTCCAATGAAATGATTTACCCATAAGTTAGGGTTGGTACAAGTCATTTATAAGAGTTCCCTTCACATTTGCTAGTGATTGGTTTAGGGATGGGCAGGTCATTTTTTATGAACTCTGTTAAGGGTGTCCTGAAAAATATTATTCTTCCAATTTAAAAGGAGATATGAGCAAGGAAAACCCACATTTTTTCTATCCTTGTCTTGTACACCTATATTTGTCCAAAACTAGAATGTATGAAGGTTCACAATGACATCATAGTTAAGGACATGAGATCTGGATATTTAGTTCAGAGCCTGACTTAGTTATAGACTATGACCCAGGAGAGTTGCTTATGTTAAGCAGCTAACCTATCCTTGCCTCATTTTCTTCATTTGTAAAATAAAGGTGACCATAGTAGCTAGTAGCTATCTCACAATGTTATCCTGAGGTTTCAATGAGTTAGAATATGCATGTATCTTAGAACTTAGTAAGTGAGCAACAAGAACTATCTATTGTATTATACACATGAGTTCTCAATATTTCTAATTTTTAAAAGTGCAGCTTAATTTATCTCCTTGAATATTATATAAATTGCTCACTTAGGACAACTCAGGACTGTTCAATGTATGAGGCACTAATGAGTGGCAGGATCTCAAAAACATGGGAGATATTAACTTATGTGTAAAAGTAAGCGCTTTATTTTCTATTCTTTGAGAAGAAAAGAACAGCATATACTCATATAAAGAATTTTTAATCCCTTAGGGGGAAATACTTATAAATCAATATTTTTATTGTTTTCCCCCACTTCTTTTATTCAAGTATTGCCTGATTTGAAGCTTTTTGAAAAGTAAGCTGCTCCTCTCTAAACTTGTATTTCCTCAGTAAAATTCATATCCTAATGAAAAATATTGCTAATTGTTTCTTCTCTGAATTATCTCATCACCCCCAATGTTAGTGACCTATTTGTCCACATTAAACATTTCAGTATTTCACATGATTTATATCTTGGGTAAAGTTCTTAATGAAATAAGTTCTCTTATTCATCTATTCATTCTCCCTCAAGCTTTTCTGCCTTTTCACTCTATTGCCCAAGGTTATCAAGAATATAGCTTATTCATATTTCAGCATTTTCACTTAAACTCTTATGTTGAACTTCATTTCACATTATAAAAGTGAAATGCAATAGTTTCTTACTACATACCTTGTTCTTTAACAACAAAAATATAATAACACCCTCTTTTAAGGGCACAGATGAATATCAGTCTACCTGCTACTGACTCCTTTCATTATCTTTTACTTCTGGGTGAAATGTACTGTAGCAACTATCACTGTCACCTTTTTAAAAAAAGTAATTCTCTATCCATTCTGAGAGGATTCTTTCTTAAAAGAATACCCTGAACATCTCTTATTATAAAGACAGTTTGAGAAGCCACACACTTCTTAATGGACTTTCTATTCCGATAAAAAATTCTTCAAGAGGCCACTTCAGTCTTTTAATAAAGAGAAAGCTTCGTCTGCTAGTGGTAATGCTAGAATAAAATCTTTTGTGATGATCAAGGTGATTAATTAAATGATTGCATTTTTTAAGCAGAAAGCTGGGTCTTGGAAGTACATTTGACATTTTGTTTTACCTTAATAAAGAAACTATAATTTCTTTTTTTAATTTTAAAAAATGATGTACAAGATTTACATG
>PVKE010027314.1:9102-21792 GCA_004027555.1 Craseonycteris thonglongyai | reverse complement strand
CTCCAATGTGCACTGACAGCCTCACTGTCCTAAACGTCACCAGCCACCTCAGTCTCCTACATAAACTGACCATTTTTCTGGAACCACAGACTGGCACTGAGTGGTGTGAGACCAGAGCATTACAGAATAGGAACTAGGATATTAAAGAGTACCTCTAACCTTCCGAAATCTATACTTTGTCCAAGCTCCTCCCTTGGCAGTTAGCTGGTTGGCAGTGGAGGCAGTTTTACTGGCACAGACCCCACGCAGTGTCAAAGACAATTGGCAGTTGACAAAGTGCATTCATACCTGTTATTAGCCTCAGCTGATTCAACAGGTCAGCGGTTGTAGCTGGGAGTATCAGGTGGCTCTCTGCACTCTCCCAGGTCCCAGGTGATGGGCAGAGGCAGATGGCAACTGACCAGACATCCTGAGATTCAGCAGTAAAGTGAAACATCTAAGCATCCCCAGGGGTTTTTCATGGTCCTACCACTTCCTTTTCTAACAGCTGTCACTACCACTGACAGTTCAGGTAATACACATCATGGTGTGTGACGCAGTATTCACTCCATAAGATGCACAGACATTTCCATCCACTTTGGGGGTAATGGGGAAAGTGTGTCTTATGGAGTAAATAATATGGTATATATTGTTGTACAGTAGACATTAACTGGAGTGTTGCTTTGCTCTAGTCAAAGGGGTTTCACTTGATCTGCCAACTTTAATCAGTTTTGGAGACTGAGGGGTATTATATTGAGAATGATTTTGAGATTGCTACCTTGTTCTACTGGGAAGAGTATCATGTTTCATTTGTATATCTGCTGTGGTCTGAAGTAATTGTTGACCTGAAAGACCTGTATTTTCCATCTCTAATCTGGGTTAATTTTTGTCTAAATGATATATTAGTGTTTATTTTCTACTTTCCTTTTGTTGTACCTACACACCCTTCAGTGAATTGTATTCATATCAGTTTCTTAATTTGTGAGTAGCAGCAGATCACTTTTAAATATTGAATTTTACAAGTAAGTTTTTTCAAATAAATAATTTCTACTAAGCCACAATGATATTAAGTAAATTTCTAAATTTAAAAATTTATTGTGTTTTAAATGTATTCTCCAGAAATGTGAACTATTTCATTTACGTTAAATGTTAAGGGGGAACTCATGCTTTTACACTACAATGAAAATATAACTAAAATTTTCCATTCACTTGAAGGAACCACAGTTTTTCCCAGAGTATTCAGTTTATATACATGCAATTGTCACAGCTCTAAAACCTAACCTTTAAGCAAGAAGTTTCTAGTAAGAATTCATTTATTTATTATTTCTTAATTAGAAAAATACATGAACTTGGTAATGAAAAAAATGTAGTACAAAAATACTTTTGATGAAAGCAACAATTTCTCATTCATTGACTCCCATTGTGAGGTCTAGCTTCAGAAACAAACATTTTGAACTACAGAGTCTGGCATAAGTAACACTCCTTTTTTATGATCTGGTAATCTATACCAAATCTTTTATTACAAAATTGTAAACATGTCATTCTGTAACATAACAATATCACACTAAAGCACACTATATGACATTTTAGGTGAAATGTTCAAATTGATGTCCTTCTTGTGCGGGACATTCACGTTCCCTACCAACAACACTCAAGCAAGCCTGATGATATAATGGTAATATAAGCAAATTTGTCCTGAATTCTGTCTTTCAGTTCATCAATGTTATAGTATTTGGTCTTGTACACAAGATCTTTAAGGATACTCCATAAAAAAAAATTGGGCAGAGTTAGTTCCGGTGATGGAAGTGGCCAATCCAGTGGCCCTCGTCTCCCTATCCATCTCTTTTCTAGATGCATGTCCAACCATTCTCTGACACACAACATGTAATGTGGTGGTGTGCTGTCCTGCTGGAGGTAAACTCCAAAGAGATGTTCAACTCTCGGCTACAATTATGTTTGTAGGACATGTAGGTTATTACAAATTCTGATTGACAGTGCCATCAAAGAACATTGGCCCAATTATAACCATGAATATATTACCATCCAAACTATTCCCCCTGGTAAGTTTATGTCTTTGAGATAACATATTGATTCACATCACTCCAATACACACAATTACAGCAATTGATTGGCTGTTCAATTTGAATGTAGTCTCATCCGACCACCATACCTTGGATGGAAAGTTGTCATCCTCATGTAATTAGCTCAAAAATCTTTCACAAAGTTCTACCCTTCTGTCTGTATCTCCATCTAAGGACTATAGCAAATGTGATATGTATGGCTTCATTTTCATTTTGTCCAGCAACCTTCAAGCACTTCTGTCACTAATGCCAAGTTTTCCTGACAGATGCTTACTGGATTTCTAGGGCTTTATAATGATGCCCGTAATTCAGCAGCCTTTTCTTCTGTTGTCACTGAAACTTATCTTCCTGATCTTTTGGCATCATGCACCTGCCAGGTGCCTCAAACTTTCTGATCAGGCTTGTGATGTTACAACTCTGTAAGAATCACGTGCCAAATTCTTCACGTAACACACCAGTGGTTGCTGTTTCATTGCACTGGTTTTGATAGTACAACTTCACTGCTGTCCCTTGCTGTTCCCTTGTCAGTTGATGGGCCATTTTACTTCAGGGAACCTGGAACACAAATATTACTAAGGTTACTAAGACACCATGACCGTTTATACTATACTACTTATAAAAAGGGCATTACTTCTGCTGGACCCTGTATTTTGGGGTCTGTTCTTTATATGCTTTTACCTACATTCCTTGACTGATTAATTTTAACAACATCTGTTTACTCTCTTTTATAAAATATGAAGATTTGGTTCAATTACATTAACTTCTATCCTTCTCCCATCTTTCTACCAATATTTCATAGTTGATTACAGTTTTTAGTTTTTCTCTTGATTCACATGTTAATCAGCTTTTGCTGCATAGCAGCCAGTTTTTTTGTACAAGAGGGTAGATTATGGTAGATTAGGTAATATTAAGCAAATATTCACTTCTCATTTTACCCACCTTCATTGGAAGAGTATACTTCCCCACTTAATCATTGATGTTAGGCTTGGTCTTGGGACTTGCTTTGGCCAAAAGAACATAGGCAGAAGTAGTAGTGCCCCTCTGGGTGTTTCTAACCTTTGCATAATAAAACATGCTTTAGGCTTCTACTGCCAAATATCAGAGCCCCAGTTGGAGAAACATGGAGAAGATACCAACTTCATCAACAGACTGAGGCAGGGCCGACCACTGCATTAAAGAATTTATTTGTAAGTGAGAAATACATGCTTAATTTTTTTTTTCCGCTGAGATTTTGTGGTTGCATATTTTGAAGAAAAAAGTTGATTAATGTGAAAACGGGTACTTAAAAGTGGGGTTCTGCCATAGCCAAACTTAAAATACATGCCGTTAGCTTTGGAACTGGAAGCATGGTGGTCAGCAAGAAAACTGAAAGAGAAGGCTGAAAAAACGGTAAACAATGTTATGTCGTAGCAAAACATTTGATAAATCTGTTGTCTCAGGCAATGTGGAAGACAGAAAATGTAACTAATGAAGTTGTAGCATTAGACAAGGAAAATTCAAGGCACGATGTTGAAAACATGAGCTGGTTGCTGCTAGGTGCCCAAGCTAAGGTACTATAAGAATAATTCAGTCTACCATATCTGACCTCTTGGTTATAATTATTTTTGTTTCTTCCATGCCACCTACCTAGTTCTTCATCTTGATATGTATGTGTGATAGAACACACCAGCTGGCAGGCTTTCCTTTAGTGTGGGTAGACAGAGAGCTGGCAGTCAAGGCACTCGTCTTCCAAATGCCACAAAGAAGGCCTGTCTCTGGATCACTAAAACTATAGTATACAATTAATTTTCTGGTGATATATATATATAATCCCCTCACTCCTCTCTTTACTTTTCAAAAAAGGACTGTAATTAATAAGGATGCTGGTTGCTGGAACAAATAAACATGAAAATGTCAGTGGCTTAACAAAATACCAGTTTATTTTTTCATTTGTTTTATAATCCAATGAAGGCTTTCCTCTCCACAGGCAGCTTTCCTTCATGTGATGATTTAGTGTCTTGAATTCCTTCTGTCTTGTGGTTCTGCCATTCTTAAACTACCTTGTGATTCTTTGTCTCCTGCTAGTAGAAGGGAAGAGAAACAAAGGCACTTAATTCTTTTACCAAGGAAATGAAACATTACTTTTACTTATATTGGACTGGCTAAAACTGGTTACATGGCCTCACCTAGATGCAAGAGGGTCTGAGAAATTATGTTTTTGACTAAGCAGTTACTTCTTGGGGACAACTCTATACTATAGAAGGAAGGGTATGGATTTTGGTAGACTTTGACTATCTTTGCCACAGAAGAGTCCCTTTGATGTTATTTTTGATAAGGTCTCCTTGTATGCTTTATGGGTGTAGGTGGAAGAGGAAAGTAAAGGTGGAGTATTTGACTGGTACAGTGTTTCTATATTCATATCTTCAGATAGTTTTTGTTCTTCCTGCACATTTTCTAATGTACCTTAGGGACAATTCCTCAGGTGTCTCTGAGCTTAGAATCTCCTTAGGGTTCCAGTGGTCAAGTCAACTTTCATCTCAGTTGCTGCCTCCTCCTAGTTGATTATGTTGTGTTTAAGTAGTCAGTACATTCCTATCCACATTTTTTCTTTTTGAAGTCTGTTGAAATCTCTTGATGGTCAACAACCAACTCTTTTCAATCTGAGTTCCTGTCACTATTATACAGATTTAAGTATCTATACATTGTTTTTCATTTTAAGTTTTAGGAGTCAAGTGAAGTAAATATAGAATATCTTCATTAGTATCTGTAACAAAATTATAATTGTGTGCTGCCAGGGATGATTCAACATATGCAAATTAATCAATTTGATACACCACAAACAAAATAAAAGATAACCACATGATTATATCCATTGATGCACAAAAAACACTTGACAAGATACAACATCCATTTATCAAAATACTGAATAAAATGGAAATAGAAGTAAAGTACCTGAACATAATAAAAGCCATTTATAACAAAACCTCAGCTAATATCATACTGAATGGGGAAAGGCTAATGCCTATTCTCCTAAAATCAGGAACAAGACAGGGATGCCCCCTGTCACCACGACTATTCAGTATAGTACTGGAAGTTCTAGCAAGAGCAATCAGGCAAGAGAAAAGAATAAAAGGTATCCAAATTTGGAAAAGAAATCAAATTGTCATGTTTTACAGATGACATAATCCTTTATATAGAAAATTGTAAAGATTCAACCAGAAAACTATTAGAAACAACTAATTAATACAGTAAAATTACAGGATACAAAATTCAATTACATTTTTATATGCGAACAATAAAACTTCAGAAAAACAAATGGGAAAATCAGTACCTTTTGCGATTGCAACAACAACAAAACAATACCTAGGAATAAACTTAAGAATGTGAAGGACTTTGCACTGAAAACTGTAAGACATTATTAAAAGAAACTGAAGAAGACACAAAGACTTGGAAAGACATTTCGTGTTCATTGATTGGAAGGATCAACATAGTTAAAATAGCCATATTAGTGAAACCAATATACAGATTTAACACGATTCTCTTGAAAATTCTGCAAACTTTCTTTCAAAAATAGGTTTAAAAAATTATCAGATTTTTATGGAACCACAAAAAATGCCGAATTGCCAAAGCAATCCAATGAAAACAGAATAAAACTGGAAGCACCAGGCTCCTTGATTTCAGGCCATACAACAAAGTGTCGGTAATCAAAACAACTTGGTATTGGCAGAAAAACAAACACACAGACCAATGAAACAGAATCAAAGCACAGAAGTAAACCCAAAATATACGGACAAATAATTTTTGGCAAATGAGTGAAAAATATATAGTGGGGAAAAGAAAGCCTCTCAGTAAATGGTCCTGGGAAAATTGGAAAACCATAAGAAAAAGAATGAATCTGAACAGCAAACTGTCACCACCTACCAAAATTAATTCAAACTGGATTAAAGACCTCCACATAAGAACTGAAACAATCAACTGTATAGAAGAAAACATTGGGGCTAACCTTATAGATTATTAGTTCAGGGAGGGCTTTATTACCCTCACCTCAAAGGCAAGGGAAGTAAATGCAACAAAGCAAAGAGATGACCAACTGAATGGGAGAAAAGATTTGCAAACAACGCTCTAATAAAGAACTAATATCTAAAATATATAAAGAACTCATACAATTCAATAACAAACATAAATAAGCAAACAATCCAATTAAAAAATTGGCATAGGACCTGAATAGACACCTCAGTTTATGGTGACATACAAATGGCCAACAGATATGTGAAAAATGCTCAACCTCATTAGCTATGAGGGAAATGCAAATAAAAACTACAATGAGATACCACCTCACACCTCTTAGAATGATTATTGTCAACAAGACAAGCAATAACAAGTGCTGGAGAGGCTATGGAGAAAAAGGAACCCTCATACACTGATGGTGGGAATGCAAATTGTTACAACCATTATGGAGGATGGTGTGGAGTTTCCTCAAAATTGGGAATAGAGCTACTGTATCACCTGGCAATTCCCCTCCTGGGTATTTACCCCCAAAATTTGAAAACCTAATCTGCAAAGACATATGTACCCCAGTTTTCATCACAGCACGTTCCTGGTAGCCAAATCATGGAAACAACCAAAGTGCCCTGTATAGATGACTGGATAAAGAAGCTGTGCTACATTTACACAATGGATATTACTCAGCAATAAGAAAAGATGAAATACTCCCACTTACAACAGTATGGATGGAACTTGAGATCATCATGCTAAGCTAAATCAGCCAGACAGAAAAAACTAAGATCCATATGACTTCATTAATATGTGGTATATAAAACTGAAAGCAACAAAGAAACAAAAACTCATGGTCAATAGTTTAGTGGTTACTTGAGGATAAACAGGGAGCAGGGTTGGAGAGGAGGGTGGGGGAGCCAAATATATGGTGATGGAAAGAAAACTGACTCTGGGTGGTAAACACAGAATACAACACATAGATGAGGTACTATAGAATTGTACATCTGGAACCTATGTAATTTTTACTAACCAATGCCACCCCAATAAGTTTAACAATAAAAAATAAAATATGTGCTGCTTAAGGAAGATGCATTTACTCTCAGCCATGGGCTGAGCACCTCTCTAGGTCCTGGAATGTATGTTAAAAAAAGGTATAATACAGGGTCTGGCAGAAGTAATACCCTTTTTAAAGCAGGAGTCATAGTTTCAGCTTGGCTTTTAATTCCCTGCTTACGTAGCAATACTTGCCTTTCTAGTGAGAGTTACTTAATTGTGTCATCAATGTGCTACTTTCATTGTCAGTTCTGAGCCTTTGTACATGTAGTTTCTATTTTTGAGTTACTTTCCCTTTTGTATTTGAGTCCTATTTAAATATATATGCTGAATTAAATTTCACTTTTATTTTCAAGTGGTCTATCTTCAGTACTCTAGATTTCAGTGATCTTTTCCCTCTGATCATCAGCAAAACTTATTTATGCATTTTATTTATACTGTTGATTCACACTTGTTAGTGTTCATTCCCACAAAATATAACCTAATTAAAGGAGAAGCCTATGCTGTCTACCTCTTTGATTACCCTACAGTGTCTAGCATAGTGAAGAGTTCATGCTAAGTACATAATAAATATTCATTGATTGAAGTCCTGAATTGTTTAGACCAGTGCTACTCAAAATATAGCCTGCAGACTGATGCCAGTGCATGCTGGAATATAAATACAGAAATTGAGAATAAATTTTAGAAAATTTACAGTAATTTTATGTTTGGCTTCCATTTTGCATGTTTTAAAATAATTATGATAATTCATTTTTATTTCATTTTATCAAAGTATTAGTCCACAATGGATTACAAAACTTAAAAAAATGATCTCTTAACACAGTTTAAGAAGCACTAAATTAGATGATAAAGAATATGAAAATTTAGCAATGAAGAGATCAATGTATTTGGGCTAGTGGAAGATTTCATGAAGGAGATGAGATCACTTTTTGAAGGATGGCTGTAGAGCATTGGGTCATTTCTAGCACCAATCATAACATTTTGGACTACAAATGAAGAGGTGAGCTAATATATTTTGTGGTGACCAGGGAGAAAAGAGTTCTGAAAGAGTTAAAAATCAAGTTCAAGGAAAGGTGACCAGGTGCCAGATAACATGAGCATTTTCTATTTATTTGGATACTCCTTATGTTACAGTATGATGAAGATCTTTCATTCCCATCCCAAATATCTCCAAGAGAGTAGTAGAAGTGAGTACATTTTAAATTTTGCCTGTTTGAAGCATTACTTTTTAATTTAGCCTTTAAAATATTAGATGGTTGTCTTGTTGATATGTTGTTCTAAGTTTATTCTTGCTTTCATGTGAAGCTAAATAAGTAAAATATAATAAAGGAAGGGTAATTGATAAAAAATATTTCAAAAGAAAAAACTTGTTTTCTACTTTCATTGTCAGTTTTGTCTTGGATCAAAGCTTTTCCTTCTCATTACTGAATTACATTCATATAAATTCAGAGACCTGGTATTAAAATAATAATAATAATAATAAGCAGAGTATTGATATAACCATTCATTGCTCCTGGAGAATTAGCATTTAGTTTATAGCATGAAGTGTGAATTGAACATAAAGTTATCCTTTTTATTGTGGGGCAATATAAATAACATAAAATTTACCATTTTAAGTGTATACCATATTTTACCGTGTATACTCCCCATGTAGAAATCAGTACACAGGTTACTGCTGTGTAAATGACAACCCCCAATTTTTGGTCTAACAAATTTAGGCCCAAGTATTGTCTTATATATGGAACAATATGGTAACTCAATTGTTGTAAGTACATTCACATTGTTGTGTAACTGTCACCACTATCCATTTGCAGAACTTCTCATCTCTTCCAAATGCAACTCTTTATCCATTAAATAGTAGTTCCTAATTTATCCTTAGCCTCTGAAATAATTATTAGTATTTTAGATTTATCTATTTCTGTTTTCTTGTTCTAATTGCTATCATTATGAATAAATTATATATTGAGTACTCCTTATCTATATGGAACTGGGCCAGGATTGAATTACATTTCTAAAGAATGCTGAGCCATTTGCCATGATATTAGGTGGTTTCCTGGGTGACAGAGTCTTATTGCATTATATTATTTATCTTATATCCACATTCAAATTCAATAAATGTGCAAAAGTACACAGCTGTATTTTTGTTTCAGAGATTACCTATAAAATATCTAACTACACCAGTCTGACCATTCTAATTCAAGATTAAATTGAAATATTACTTTGATTTTATTTGAGATTTTAACTACCTAAATGAACATATTTGCAAAATTATTAAATATGAAAGTAGATGGCAGCTTGGTTATTTTTTAAAGCCTGGATAAAATTTTTATAGTCATATATATTTTTATTAAATTTATTGGAGTGACATTGTTTAGTAAAGCTATATAGATTTCAAGTGTATATTTCTATAATACATCATCTATATGAGGGCTGTCCAGAAAGTATTCAGCCGTGTAATATCAAAAATAGAGGCGTTTATGGCTTGATTTTTTCTGGCTAGCCCTCGTATACCTCTGAGATTTAGTTCTGCTTCCGTCAACATATATTTGATTATATTTTCCCTGTTCTACCACTTCCCCCTCCCCACTTAACCTCTGGTATCCACTAAGTTGTTGTCTGTGTCTATGAGTTGTTTTTTTTTCTTTGTCTTGTTTTGCTTTCAGTTTTATTTCCCATATATGAGTGAAGTCATATAGGTCTAAACTTTTCTGACTTATTACACTTAGTGTGATCTCAAGATCCATCCCTGTTGTCACAAATGACAGTATTTCATCTTTTCTTGTGGTCGAGTAACATTCCATTGTGTATACGAGTATGTACCACATCTTCCTTATCCAATAATCTATCAAAGTATACTTTGGTTGTTTTTGTGTCTTTGCCACTGTAAATAATGCTACAGTGAACATATGGGTACATATATCTCTACAGATAAAGGTTTTCACGTTGGCTGGGTAGAGACCCCTCAAAATATTCCTTCTTGCTTTGAACACATGTATCCCATAGTTCTTGCCACTTTCTTTTGTGAGTGTCTTTAGTTGCCCTGTTGTGGCTGCCTTTGATATCCTGAATTGATTCAATATGTTTGCCTTTCATGGTCATTTTGACTTTGCTGAAAAGCTGGAAGTCTTATGGTGCCAGATCTGGTGAATAAGGTGGATAAGGACACACCGTAATGTTTATATTTGACAGAAATTTATTTTAATGAGTTATTAGTGAGCCATGATTTACAGCACACTTTAAAATACACCTTCTTTCAGCTGTAGCTCACAGTCATTGACCACACCAAACAAGTTGAAACTTGTCACACTCTGTCACTAAAATTCGACTCTCCTCTTACTATTGCAAAGATCCCGTCCTTTCTGTTCATGGCACTCAGCAGCAGCAGTCACTGTAACCATATTTTTTTATCACACCTATGAAGGTTCTTTTTTGCTCCACTGCTTCTCCAACACTTATAATTCATTATCTTGTTGAGAGTAGCCATTCTAACAGATGTGAGGTGGTATCTCATTGGGATTTTGATTTATATTTATAAATAATTATATATGTGTTCATGTATCTATTGGCTTTTGTCTTCTTGGGAGACATATCTGTTCAGGTCCTCTGCTCATTTTTTTAATTAGATTGTTTATTTTTTGTTGTTGAATTGTAGAAGTTCTTTATATATTTTGGATATTAGCACCTTGTCAGAGGTGTTGTTTGCAAATATTTTCCCCTATTTGTTTGGTAGCCTTTTTATTTTGTTGATGGTTTCTTTTGCTGTATAGAAGCTTTTTAGTTTGATATAATCTCATTCATTTATTTTGGCTTTTACTTCCCTTTCTTATGAGATCAAATTCATAAAATCCTCTCTAAACCCAAGGTCCATAAACTTAGTACCTGTTTTTTCTTCTATGCAATTTATTGTTTCAGGGCTTATATTTAAGTCTTTGATCCATTTTGAGTTAATTTTGGTATATGGTGAAATATAGCAGACTAGCATCGTTCTTTTGCATGTGGCTTTCCAATTTTTCCAGCACGATTTGTTGAAGAGGCTTTCTTTTTTCCATTTTATGTTTCTAGTTTTGTCAAAAATTATATGCCCATATATGTGTGGGTTTATTTCTGGGTTCCCAATTCTATTCCATTGGTCTGTGTGGCTGCTTTTTCTGCCAATACCATGCTGTTTTGATTATTATACCTTTGTAATATAAATTGAAGTTAGAGAGTGTGACGCCCCCAGCCTTGTTCTTTTTTTTAGGATTGCTATGGCTATTTGAGGTTTTTGGTGATTCCATACAAATCTGATGATTTTTTGTTCTGTTTCTTTAAAATACGCCATTGGCTTTTTGATGGGGATTGTGCTAAATCTTTATGTTGCTTTGGATAATATGGCCATTTTAACTACGTTGATTCTTCTAATAATTTATGAACACAGAATATCTTTCAATTGCTTTATATCCTTCTCAATTTCTTTTAATAATATCTTATACTTTTCATTGTATAGGTTAGGCCTGGGCACACAGTTTCAGGATAATGTCTACTTCTCCAAGTATAGTAGTTCACTAGCTAGTTATTTTATTATTCAGGTGATCACCTCAAATTGCTTGGCTGTTCACCAGTGGCTCACAATTGACATCTTGCCAGTGCTGGTATAGGTCATTCGTATTTTTAAAAGTTTATTCGTAAGTATTTTATTGTTTCTGTTGCTTTTGCAAAAGAGTTTATGTTCTTTATTTCTAGTTTTCTGAAATTTCATTGTTATTATATAGGAATTAAATGGATTTTTGTACATTGATTTTGTATCCTGCAATTTGACTGTATTTGTTCATTGTTTATAACAGTATTTGTTTGAGTCTTTAGGGTTTTCTTTTTTTCTTTTTTAAATACTTTATCATTATTTATTTATTTATTATTTTGACATTCAGTATTATTTTATATTAATTTCAGGTGGACAGCGTAGTGGTCAGACATTTATATAATTGAAGAAGTGATTCCCCCTTTACTAGTCTAGTACCTACCTGGCACTATCCATTTTATTAACTATAGTCATGCTTTAATTTACATTCCCATGATTGTTTCTGTAATTATCAATTTGTACTTCTTAATACCTTGACCTTTTTCATCTTGTCTCCCAAGCCCCCTCCATCTATCTTCCCAATAAATCTAATATCCATCTGACACCATACATAATTATTAAAATATTATTGGTTGTAATAATCTCTTCATTAGTAGTAAGGTGACCAACTGTCCTCCTTTAGGGAGGAAAGTCCTCCTTTTGGAAGTTCTGTCCTCCCTCGAAAAGTGTCCACCTGGATGTCCTCCTTTTCGATATGTAATGATAGATGTCCTCCTTTTCGATATGTAAAAGCTAATTTGTAAATCTCTAAATATTTAATAACAAAAATTTCCCATAATGATGAAAAAAACGCTTATTTAATTTTATGTAGGCAGTAATTTTGTTGTGACTACAATCGGGGAGAGAAAATAATACTTCTCAAAAATGACACATGACCAAAAAATATTCATTCAATTGAAAAATATTCATATTTAAATAATAATTAATCATAATATACCTGCATTATCTATTTAGTATATGATAATGCTTTCTATTTAGTTATTG
>PVKE010027313.1:0-21702 GCA_004027555.1 Craseonycteris thonglongyai | reverse complement strand
TTAAGAAATATCTCATCTAACATTTTTTTTTCAGAGATATTTTGTGAACAAAATCACATGCAATCAGAAAAGTTCTGCACTATAAATTATATTTAGTTTTTTCTTAATTTATTTCATATAAAACATATTTTGGTAAATGTTTATATATATTATTTGAAAATGTATTAACTAAATCAGTTAAATTTATAAAGTATTAATATAAAGGTAATTCAAAGTTATTCCTAATATCACAGAAATATTTCAGAATATTTCTATGATATCTTTCAATTAAGTCAATTGTTTTCATCTAACATATATAATAGTACTTTTGGTGTTTTGTTTTGTTATGGTTTTGCTGTCTGATTCTTGGAATGTTTTAACAATTTTCAAAGCACATTTACATCAATGTCAAATTTAAGAGGTTTTTATGACTATATCTCCATGTTGACTGACTCAACTAGAAATTATGCTCAAATTAATATTGCCTCTGAAACTATGCCTGCACCCACATTGTGTTTGAAATTTATTTCTGACATATTTAACCTATCCTTCCTAGTGATATATATTAAATATGAAATGCCTTTTTTTTCCCCAAATAGAGTTTTTCTTATAAACTAAATACAAACAAATGGCCATTTGTAATCTTTCTGCCCACTAACACATATTTATATCTCTCAAACTGTAGTTGCAGAATGTCAAAATAATGCATGCAGCATGGGGGGAAAAAGTTTCTCATTGGTTCCTTTAAAACTAGACAGGAATCGTGGGAAGAAAAGTGATAGGGATTGCATCTCCTAGCATCCATGAGGAAAGGGAGTGTTTTATAGTTAATGACTATATAAATCAGATTTTAATAGAAGTTAATTTTTAAAAGATTTATTTTATTGTTTTTGACAGAAAGAGACGAAAAGAGTGAGACAGAGAGAAGAGGGAAGGTCCAGAGCAGTCTCCATAGTTCTACGTCATCAATTTTTTACATGGTTTTGTTTCACACAGGTGGGCAGGGGCCACCCAGGTCAGGGACAGAACTGGGGGACTCCCACCTGAGAGGTGAGAACCCTTGCTATTGTTCTGGCAGTTACCAGTTGTGCCACAGGTCAGCATATGGGTTTGCATGGGCCAGGGCCATGATTGGATCCCCAGACATCACAGTTGCAAGGCAAGCTTTCAACCTGTTGAGCTATCCCAGAATCCCCTTCTTCTAATTCTTGATATTAGGTTTCATCCACTGACTTCAGGCTTCCAAAACACCCTGACAACACTCAAGATCTATTAGTGCTTTTATGGGTCAAATAAAAACATGAGATTGAAATATAAATTGAAATTATTAAAATATAAAATACATAGATTTCTTATAAGTTACTGGTATCAAGGTAGAGAAGGAAGAGATACAAGAAAAAAAGACATTAAAGAACTTACATCCAATGTTATCAAAATATTGGTATGTATTATAATCTGTCCTTGCACAAAGTAGCTTTCCCAGACTGCTGCATAATGATTCTAAAATTATTAGCAAGAACAAAAACAGTACAATAATATAATTTTTCAATTCCATGCCATAATTTTTCTCCATGCTAATATTATAAGAAGGATCTCCATCATATAGGCAATAATGACAGCTACATCTAAATCCTATGAATCTTGATTCAATCTCAATTTTTCTCTCCTGGGGGTCTTTTCAACACAGAGAGGGTGGACTAGGCACTGACCACTTGTTCTTCTATGGTCATGAGTAGCTACCATTCCCACACTTGTCTATTGGATTTTTAATCATCTATTTGTAAACAACATTTCTATTTCAGGCCTCATGAGATTATAGTTGCTTAGAATTAGGGAATATTTTGTTCTCATGTGCACCAGCTAAAGAGATGAATGGACAGGTATTTATAGCATTTACTTTCGTGCTAAGCATGCTTTTATTAAACACTGTAACACATTCTAGTTGTTTATGTATACAATGTGCATTGTTTCTTTATGGAGCAATCTTCCTTTTATTAATAACAGTAATATATCTAATCATTCATACTCTTTTGCAAGGCAAAGAGTCTGGAACTCTGTGGGGCTGGCACTGAGGACAAGTATGTTTCAATTCAGGGCATAAGAAAATAAAAATGACAAATCTTTAGTGCTATAACAGAGCCAAGATGGCGGGAGAATGTATAGATCCTGAAAGCTGTAGTAGCCCAGATAAAGGATTAGTGGGAAAGATAGGATACTACAACTGGGTTCTCTACCTCTTACTACTAGGAAGGTGTTCAACTATTTGATTAAGCATTTTGTACATGTTTCCTTTTGCAAAAAATTATAAAGTTATTTCATAAGACGGTTATAAGGTTTAAATAATTAATCCACTTAAAGTGTTGGGAAGAGTACCTGGCACCCATTAAGTACCCAACAATATTAGCTACTATTTTATAACTGGTCTTGGTCAGACCAGTTGGATAATGACCACAATTCAAGATATTTTTTTTATATTTTTTATTTTATGAGGAACACAGTAATTTAGCCCCTTATTTATGCTTCCAACATGAACTTCATATTTTAAAATAGTTTTATTGCTTTCAAATATATTGAATTAGTGTAAGATATCTAGAAATTAATATTGCATAATTTCTGAGAACAACAAATTTTTTGCACTACATACTTTGCTTTATTTTAATCAAAGTTTATTTATATTTTATTACATATAAAGAGCTTTTTAAGGGATGCCAGGATAACTCAGCAGTTGAGCACTTGCCTCATACTTGCAAGGTCCAGGGTTTGGTTCCTGGCCCTGGCCCTGGCCCGGGCAAACCTATATGCTGAACTGCAGCACAACTAGTAACTGCTGGGACGGTTTGGCAATGAAGGTTCTCACTTCCCATGTGGAAGACTGCCAGCTCAGTTCCTGCCCCAATGGCTCCACATCCACCTGTGTGGAAAGAAACTATATCAAAACTAATGATGTACAACTATGGAGACTGCTCTAGGACCTCCCACCTTCTCTCTGCCTCTCACCTTCTCTCAAACAATAAAACAAATCTTTTAAGAAAGAGTATTTTATGTGATTTATATATTAAAATTAATAAAAGCTCTTTATGTGTTATATACATTTGGCGAATATTCTTTTAGTTTGCTCATCTTTTGTTTTTATTTTAGGTGTGTTAATATGTAGCTGTTTAACATTTGTGTAGTCCCAAACAGAATTGTGTTTTTCTTGATTCCACATTTAGAAGATCTTTTCCTCTTTAAAGTTGAGATGAATATCCACCTACATACTTTTAGTAATTTTTAAAATTTTTGGACATTTATCTTTTATGTATCTAGATATTGTGCTGTTGAATATGAATAGTTATTTGGTTCTGGTTTTTGTTTGTTTGTTTTGTTTTGTTTTGTTTTTCTCATTTGTCCTTTATAAAGACAAGAGAAAAAAGAAAAACAATTCATAGTTTTTGTCTTGTAGCTTTTTTTTCCACAGATAGCTTTATTTATAGAGGAACTGTAACTCATTCTGGGATTTGGGTTCAGAGGTATTTTTTAGTCCTTCCTTTGAGACAGAACAAAAAAGTACTTATTGTTAAAGAACTACTTAAACTCTTTATGCTTGAAGTGGAGGAAAGAGGAAAATATAATTTTCTATTTTAATTAACTGATAATTTTGTTTATTACTTATTATACATGTGATTATTTAATTTGACTGAACAATATATAAAGGGGATATTGCAGTTGGGAATATAAAGTTTTATACTGTTTACATTTATATTTAAAGTTTTACTGGCAAAAGACATAGAATTATTCTATTACAGTATCTTTAATTTGGTAAATATTTCTCTAAAACTGTCCTAAAGAAATAATTTTTTTAAAGATTTATTTTTATTGTTTTTGACAGAGAGAGATACAGAGACAGAGACAGAGACAGAGAGAAGGGAGAGGGCTCAGACAGTCTTCATAGTTGCACATCATCGGTTTTTCCACATAGTTTCATTCCACAGGTGGGAGTGGTGCTGCACAGGGCAGGAAATGGGCCGGGGTCTTCACCCTGGTGAAAACTGAACAGGGAGCACTCCCCAGTTCAGCATATGCGTCCACATGGCTGGGGCCAGGATTTGATCCCCAGTCTCCGGGGCTGCAAAGTGAGCGCTTAACCCACTGAGCCATCCTGGCTTCCCCAAGAAATAATTTTTTTAATAAAATAAGCTTACCTTCAAAAAAAATATTTATCTGCTTTTGAAAATAAGGCTAAACTAATGCTTAGGAAGTGCTTCACCTACCTACCTATTATTTTTCAAGTGCATGCTAATATAAACAATTAAAAAAAATTTTTTAAACATTATTTTAAACACATAGATAGACAATTTATTTATTTAGTTATTTTATGTTTTATATATATATAGAGAGAGATACAGAGACAGAGACAGAGAGAGAACTGAACTGGAGAAACTCCCCAGTTCAGCATATGGGTCCACACGGGCCGGGGCCGGGATTCGATCCTTGGTCCCCAGGGTCCATGGCGCTGCAAAGTGAGCGCTTAACCCACTGAGCCATCCTGGCTTCCCCTAATAAAATTTTTTACATACCAAAATTAACTCTAAATAGATCAAAGACTTACACATAAGACCCTAAACAATAAACTGTATAGAAGAAAGCATCAGTACTAAACTTGTAGACCCTGAGTTCAGAGAAGACTTTATGAACTTGACCTCAAAGACTAGGGAAGTAGGAACAAAAATATGGGACTGTATTAAACTAAAAAAGCTCCTGCACAGAAAAAAACCATCAACACAGCAAAGCAGCAACCAACTGAATGGGAGAAATTTGCAAACAATGCCTCTGATGAGGGGCTAGTACCTAGAATATATAAAGAACTTGTACAACTCAATGAAAAAAAACTAACAATCTAGTTTAACAGCAGGCAGAGGACCTGAACAGACACTTCACCCAGAAAGATATTACAAATGGCCCACAGATGTATGAAAAAATGCTCAACTTTACTATTAGGAAAATGCAAATCAAAACCACAATGAGATATCACATCACACCTGTTAGAATGGCTATAATCAATAAGACAAATAATAACAAGTGTTGGAGAGGCTGTGGAGAAAAAGGAACCCCCATACACTGCTGGTGGGAATGTAAATTTTTACAAACACTATGGAAGACAGTATGGAGATTCCTCAAAAAATTATGAATAGAATTACCATGTAACCCAGAAATCTCTCTTCAGGTTATCTGCTCTCCAAATTTGAAAACTTTGTCTACAAAGACCCATGCAACCCAATGTTCATCAGAGCAATGTTCACAGTGGGCAAGTCACGGGTACGATCAAAGTGTCTTTGATAGATAATTAAATAAAGAAGTCATAGTACATTACCCAATGGATTATAACTCAGCAATAAGAAAATATGTCATTTGCAACAATGTGGTTGGACCTTGAGTTCGTGTTAAGCAAAATAAGTCAGACAGAAAAAATCAAGAACTATATGACTTCACTCATGTGGACTATAAAACTGAAAAAAACACAGAAACAAAAACTCATGGATGTAGTCAATTGCTTAGTAATTACCTGAGGGTAAAGCGGAAGGGAAAGAAAGAAAAAAGAAATAGTAAAAAAAGAAAAACCCAGAAAGAAATTCAAATTTAATCTTTTACTGAGAAAACTTTTATGTTTCTAAGTAACTGCTCTCTGTTCCACTTTCCCCACCCACATTTCCACCCTCATGCTCCAGTCGGTAGCATAGTTCCTACAGCCTGGTTTAGATTTAGGACATTCTTTGTTTTACATTGTTTTGTTTAGCAGAGGATTAACCTATGTTGAGGAACTGTGGTATATCAAAGATAATACATTTTGTAAAGAAATAATAAAAATATGAGCCAGAATGCAATGCTTCCATCACCTAAAAAAATCATAATTTAACAGTCATAATCATTTACTATTAGGAAATACAGTGTTGGGAAAGCCTGGATGGCTCAGTGAGTTAAGTGCTCACTTTGCAGCTCCAAGGACTGAAGATCAAATCCTGGCCCCAGACTTTGCAGACCCAAATGCTGAACTGGGGTGTGCTTCCCACACAGGAGGTCCCCAGTTTGGTTCTCACCCCTGGTTCAGCCCCTGGCTTGAGGGGGTGAGCTTCCCATGCTGGAGGTCCCCAGCCCAGTTCTTGCCCTGTGTGACCCCTGCCCAACTGTGTGGAATGAAACCATGTCAAAAACTGATGATGCACAACCATGGAGACTGCTTTGGGCCCTCCCCCTCCCTTCTGTCTCTCTCTGTCTCTGTCAAAAACAATAAAATAAATCTTAAAAAAAAAGAAATACTGTATCTAAATAGTTTTGGGCTGTCACATTTTCATTGACTGCTTTAATTAAAAATGTGATTCTATAAATATAATTTTCTTTTCTCCAAACATATGTACAATGTTAAAATATTTAGATGTACTCTGAATTGAAGAGGTACACTGAATTTTAAAAGATCAGTTTTGTTTAAAATTAATTTATGTGCATAAATTGTTTACATAAATTCTGTAATATTTCTATAAAATCAGGAAATAAATATAGGAATTATTTAAATTAGTTCAGGAAAACACATTGTTTTCTAGGAAGAAAATAGTTCCATAGATTTCTATTACCTAGCTTGACTACTGGTACCTATCTGTAAATTTTCCAGAAACTTCCTCCATCTTTTCTATCTTTCAATATTTATGTTGCTGTTGTATTTTGAGAAGCAATTTTTTGTAGAAAAATATGGTACTATGTTAAGAGAGGAAGTGTATAAATTCATATTGCTAAATAATAAGTTTATGCTAATATTTCACACCTCCACCATGAAAACAGCTGTATTGTTTACAAATAATATACCAGTTAATTTACAGAAACACCTTTTCCTAATAAATGAAGCTTTATTTCACAGTTATTATTTTTATATACTTGATTATATTACTGATTATATTTTAATATTTAATCTTGATTATCATGTATGGTTGTAGAATTCTCTGTAATTTAGTTGTGTTTTAACTTTTGGAAAATCAAGTTAGATAAACACACTGAAACTAATTCTTTTGTTTATTTTTTTTAAGATTTATTTGTTTTTTGGGTTTTTTTTTTTTTTGACAGAGAGACAGGGAGAAGGAGGAGGGCCCAGAGCAGTCTCCACGGTTTACAGCATTAGTTTTCCATATAGTTTCACTCTACAGGTGGGCACAGGGCTGCACAGGGCAGGAACTGGGCCAGGAGCCTCACGCGTGGGCCCCTGGCAAGAACTGAACTGGGAACATACCCCAGTCAGCATATGGGTTTGCTGGAGCCGGGGCCGGGATTTGATCCTTGATATCCAGGGCTACAAAGCAAGCGCTTAACCTGCTGAGCCATCCCAGCTTCCCCACTGAAACTAATTCTAATGGAATATATTTATTTGAGTTTGAGATGAGATGTAATTGATAGTATCACACCCTAGGCTATATCCATAATATATGTCATTGAATTCAGTCATATTTTAATCTTAATATACAGAGGGACTTTTACACAGTTGATTCAGAGTTGGTTTAAGTTTTCTTGTTGCAGAAAGATATTTTTACATCTATATGGGTTAACTTCATTAGAAAATTAAATACGGTAAGCAAAAGGAAAATAAAATTTATAAAATATTTTACAAGAAGAATCTGTAATAAAATTACAATTTCTCAGATAATTACTTTAGTATTTCTAATTTTATATTTGTTTTAGATAAATTTAAAAATTTCTGCCTAAAACATTGACAATTCCTTAGCAAATAAGTAATATTTTGTTTCAAGTATGTCCTGATATTTTTTTGCTAGCTCAAAAAACTAATTCTAGTTAATCATTTTAAAATTTACATGATTTGTTTATATGTAGAGTAAAATTTGTATTTCATTTAAAATTATAATTTCTACTCATATTTTTAATAGAGTAGACTCAGTTTACCGACACCTAATATAAATTGATAAATGCCAGATAAATGTAAGTATGCTCTCAGTTAACCGGCTCTCATGCTGGATAAATGTAATATTGCTTCTTTGATGTTTTTTCTGGTTGCTTGAGAGTGCCAGTTAAGTTCCAACTAAAAGAGAATTTACTCTACTAAGATCAATCTTGTATTAGTAAATATATTTAATGGAATCAGATAATTATAATAAACTCTTTTCATCAGTCCAAAACTAATTGGACTCTAATATCTCGATCTATATATTAGCAAATAATTGTGTTTTATATTGATCATGTGATTGTAATGTAAGATTTTTTTTTTTTTTACTTTTGGGGGGTACTTTAATTGATAATGTACTGATTTATTTTTTAGGTTATTAGTGTTATTCTTATAAAATTTCTAAGCTTTCATATTTGATGTACCATCCTTACTTTTAGCCTCTGCTTCTTAAATAATTTATACAATTTTAAAACTGTTCAAGACATTTTGCTGTATTATTTATATCCTGACACTGGGCAGAAGGTACTTAGGCATAATCAATTCTAGAAAAACACCAGGCACATGCGTTATACACATAAAAACCTGGCTCAACATTCATGCACTACCTGAACTCATGCTTGTACAAGTTTTACAAGTATATTTTGAGTGAACTTGTTTTGCTGAGCAAACATATTCATAAAGTTGCCATTCACTGAAGGATTCTATTTAGAGTGTTGCTGACAAAGAGAATATATCAGTGGCTATTTGATTGTTCCAAAAGATGTCTCCATGTAGAGCCTTGTTTTGTGTTTGGACGAATCTCTAATACATTTATGATCCAAGAAAACACTTACGTATTAACAATTCTGTAATCCACATTTCCTCATTATGAAGAAAGCATAAGTATCTGCAATTTGACAAAGAATGTCAACCGTTAATAGTACACTGCTTAAGAAATGTCTAATTTATTTTTTGGAATTTGACCAAAAATGATATGAAAGTAACTTTCTGAAGTAATGGTGGGTTGATTATTAATTAATAAGTGGTTTTCTTTTCAATCATCAGAAGTCGGCATAGTCTTATTCTCAGATGGCTTTTAATCATTTTTTGGTAATTGGTCTTTATGAAAGTCTCTTCTAAAAAAATCAAAATTTGTAGGGCTTATCTGACTATAAAGAGAAATCCAACATTTCAGTGACAATACCCATATCATTTGAAAATAAAATAAACCAAATTCCCATGGCTGTGAAAATAATTGGAAGAATTAAGTTGTTCAATCTTTCTAATCATAAGAAATACATCCTGATATCCAGCATATCTAGACATAGCTTCTCTTAATGAGACAACTAATATGAGAATTATATAATTCTTACTGTGAAGGGGAAGGATAGCATTAGGAAAAATGAATTGCACTCTAAAATAATTGCCTAGTGTGTTGAAAAAAATCTGCTAGATTAATGATTATTTTAAAGCAATAGAACTCTCATTTTATTTGTGCTGCCAATCAAAGAATCATAGATCAAAATAAAAAAATTTCCATAAAGTGAGTCCTTGTTTAAATCAGAACTTTTTTCTTTTTCTTTATTGTTTTAACAGTACTTTAATTTTTATAATTAAATAACATAACTGTAGAGGTCCTTATAACTCCTCCATTTCCATTCTTTGTCACTTATTAAAGAAAACCCTAGACAGAAATGTACTATTTATGTGATCATCTCACTTATATAACAAGTTGGTCAAGGAATAATCATTAGCTATATGCATCATTTATTTCATAATCAATCATATATCTCTATAAATGTATTTTAAAAAAGATTTTGAATATACCATGAAAAAAGTACTATTACATTTCTATTTTAATACCACTAAATGCAATATTCAATTTGTTACTCTTTTAATTCTCTTTTTATAATACACTACTCTCCTTTTATTTGGTTTTTATTTTTATTATATGATGATAAGTAATTTAAGATCAGGCACTTTAAGTTACTTTGAAAAGATAAGATATGATAAAAAAGTAGACATAAAAGTTAGTGGCTTTGTAAAAATTAAGTTCATTGCCATCGTTAATCACAAGTCTAAACTGGTAATTTCAGATTTGGTCCTTCTCATCTGTGGTTGCTTTACTACATGTGGTCACCCAGAGATAATGGCTGACAAAGAACTGGATCTATTGAAGTCACCATAGTTATCTCTGTATCAATCTGCTAGAAAAGGGAAAGAACATGAAAAAGTTTATAAGGGAGGTTCTTGGAGACCAGGCCTGAAAACCTGGAATGTCATTTCCATTTAGACTAACTAGCTCAACTTACTTGGCCAAAATCTTTTCTGATTTTAGCCTGAAAATATCCACATCCTGGGATTCCCCTCAGTTGTGAACAAAAATGGTTAATTAACTGATTTCCGCTCACATTCCACTGTAGAGAACTTAGCCACACGGACATATGCAAAGACAAGAAAGCCCAGAAACCTCTTGCTCTGTGGTTGAAAGAAGCAGAAAGTTTCAAGATCTGATGAGATGCTGGCCAATATCCTCCACAAAAAGGATCTGTTTTGTTAATTTTTAATGCAAAGCCCTTAGCTTAGTATTTAGCTTAGAGTAGGATGTAAATAAATGATAAACTAAAATTAATGATCTAGCTACTTCACTGTTCCATTAAATTGTTAAAAAAGAGAGAAAAAAGGAATAAAGTATCCTAAACAGATATACAGTGTTCTGTACAAAGCTTCAGTGGAAGCCTGTGTTTAAGAAAAATTTCTCTGCTATAATGAGTTTGTATTATTAAGGAAGTAGCTTTCTTTCCTAATGCTAATTCTTCTCAGTCTCAATTAATCCTTAGTCTTGTATTCACCAAATAAGAAAAAACATATTTCCCTTAAATAGACTATTGAAAATTATGTATACTTAATCACCTACTAAGTTTTGGCTCTAGAAGCTCACCTGTATTTAGCTGAAAGTGTACAAATTAATTGGGAAGATGCTCTAGCAGAAAGCACAAGAATACCAGATTCAGGTAATCCAGGTGTTATTTCTTAGCAGGTGAATGGTTTTAAACATGACATTTACACTCTTCGAAATTCAATTTCATTGTTGAAAGATAGAATTGGACAGTGTATACAGAGCACTGATGAATGATAAAATGTTATGAGAACATTTGCTCTCATTAACTATGATACCTACTTACTGGGCTGTGCAAAACATCATATTTGCATTTCTGAACCAGGATACAGTGAATGTTTCAGAAATCTTTTTTAATTAGTAACCCCCTCATCATTACAGGCAAACATAACTCATGACTCCATTGTCAGTTTTTTCATGAATTTTATTATTTCCTAAAATGAACACCTCAGAATAGGAGCAATGTTTCCCAATCTCAGAAAACATTACTTTTCTGCATATTGGCAGAGAAAGGTAGTTTGAGATGTTTTACAAGTTACCTGCAGACATAGTACACACTTAAAAAAATTATTGGATGGTAACCAACTGAGAAAAAATTCCATAGTGATATATTTGCTTATGTAACATAAACTCACCTGCCCCTGATAAAAAAAATAGTATTAAGAAAAATGTACCTGGTTCTAGTAATGATGATAATTTAAACTGAAGAACGGCCTTCTGTCAGTGTGTATAGTAAGTATCTTTACATCTCAGTGCCTTTGCATTTGAATTAATCAAACACTTTAAGAGTTCTTTGTCCTTCGTGATAATGTTTTTAAAAATGCAAAACAGATAGCAGAAGGCTAGTAGGCAAGGCAGGAGCAGGCTTAGAGCAGAGGCTTTGAAATTGTCTCTTGGGTAACTGAAAAGACCTCAGCCATCAGCAGGGAATGAATAGAGAAACAGAGCAACCAGGCTAAACCTCTGCTTCTTCTACTTCAACCACAGCAGAAGTGCATTTACCTGACTTGTGCATCCTGAGGTTTAAAAGATTTCTCTCCTCTAGAAAAGGTTGAAAACTATTGTCTTTTAAAAATATTTTTTAAGTTTTAATTCATTGTAGGAATATTCTACACGTTGCAGAAATTGGACAAAGTACCCAGCAAGTATCCTGGAGAGAGGGGAAAAGCAGATTGGACTAATGGAGACTACATTATGCTTTTTGTAGTGAAAGAGTTTCTAGAAAATATTCTGACATGGAAAATGAATGCACAATTCAAACAAAATGCAAAAAAATCAGGAATAAATGTCAAAAGTTTGAGCATGGAATCAGCTGAAACTTACTCAGGCTGAGAGGAGAGCCCGGAAAAAATACATGAAATAGAATGATGTCATTGTTCTCATCCACAACATCACTATTCATGGTCACCATCCCCTGGAGATGAACAATTTGCCTGTTAGAAGTCCTAGATGGTTGGAAGTATCACCGGACACAGTAAGAAACTGCAGTGCTGGTATGGCAGAATAAATTAACTTGGAGTTAATGAGTTGAGCTAATATCAACACTTAACTGTTAATAGAGTGCTTCCTACATATCAGACACTTTAAGAATGTGTACTCAGTATCTCATAACAATATTTCAAATATATTATTTTCATGTGTCAAACAAAAAAGAAAGAGTGGATTTTATAGTGTGGGTGATTTTCAGGGTCACATAAATGGTAAATTGCAAACTATTGGATTAGTTTTGCCAAAGTTCTTAACTGCAATACTGTATTTTCTTTTAAATTTGTGTAATATTTCAATGCATTCCTCCAAAATAAAATGCTTGTTTTTGTTTGATTTTCTTGGAACTGAATATAATATTGTTTTATACGGTAGTTTCCATTAATTAATTGAACAAAATTTGCCTTTTTTTAAATTAATTTTCACTGATTATTTGGAAACAGGATAAGCATAGTGTTAACATTCAAGAAAGCCTTGTTGGAATCCTAACCTTTTGTTCTTTGATGTAACATGTGGACAATAAAATCTACAGCAAAGGGTGGTTTTAAGGTATAAATGGTATAGCACAGAAAAGTGCTTAATTGAGTTCTTCATAGTTCTGTAAATATGTGTCCCCCTTGATTTCTATTTCATATTCACAATGCCCTTTGTTGTAAATATAAAAATAAAGGCCTATAAAAATTATTTGGAGCCATTGTTTGTTTTTAAAGTCCTGAACAGAATTCCGACTAATGTTAATTCCAATTGTTTCCTAATGAGTGAGATTTTCATATTGATTGAACAAATACCATAGACTCTTTGTTCTGTGGTTTGATGCTACTATGAACTATTAGCATTTCTTTTTATCTCAAAAATGTTCTGACAACAGACCCCTTTCCTATATAGGAAGATGAGAGGAGAAAGTATTGTGTGCTGGCTCTTCTATCATTAGTACACAGAAATGAAGATAAAAGTAGAAGATTGTGTTGAATATTGATCTTTTTTTTTAATATATATATATATATTTTAAATTTATTTGTTTATTTATTTTGACAGAGAGAGAGAGAGAGAGAGAGAGAGGGAAATACAGAGACAGAGACAGAGAGAGAACTGAACTGGGGGAGCTCCCAGTTCAGCACATGGTTCCACATGGGCCGGGGCCGGGATTAGATCCCTGGTCCCCGGCGCTGCAAAGTGAGCGCTTAACCCATTGAGCCATCCCAGCTTCCCCTGAATATTGATCTTGAATAGGTCCAAACAAAAGAGAAGTTATTCTTGCCACATAAGAAACCAGATTCTATATGGCAAAAGCAGAACACAAGAATCAGACACAGAGATTTATTAAGGTCCCTGAGAAGTTCTGGAAACATTTTTCACCCAAAATGAGGTCAAAATCCCAAAGGCAGAAAAAAAATCTTCAACTATATTTTGGAATTTGAGCAAAGAAATCCTGAGCCTTGTTTCCCAGATGGGGAAAAGCAAACCAGCAGGTTTCCAGAATTCTCTCACATCATACTGTGATTCGATTACAATGGACTGGAACAAACATATTGGCATGGTTTACTTTTGTAGAGAGTCCCTGAAGTAATCTTAATAAATTTGCTGTAGATACACAGTGCTCCAGAATTATCCAGTGCTGTCCAAAAGAGTCACAGATATGTGTGGAGTATATATGTATAGATTTGAACAGTTCTTTAGTCAGGAGAAGGAGGACACTGAGTGATATGCATAAACTCCTGACAAAATAGAAAAGAGAACACTGAGAAATTCAGATGATGTATTCTAAGAACTATGAAACAGTGAAGCAGAAGAGTGGAGTAGGTGGGAATAAGAAAACCAGACGAGACTTGAACATAAGTAGTTATCGCTCAGATATTAAATAAAACCTTTTGGAGAAGGACAGAGTATTTAAAAAACTAACTGAATCCATTGAAATAATTCTCCTTTGATTAAGTTTACAGAGTGTAGGTAACTTCCCCACTCTAGTTAAATTATGTTACTACCAATAAATAGAAATATAGGCTGTGTTAATAAACATAGTTAAAAATGTTAATAAAACATAAAATGAGGACATTCTTATATTTTAGGATTGTTTAATTTATATCATTATAGTATTCCACAGTTTCCCATCACACTTGATAAACTTTTATTATTAGAGTCCACTAGTTGAGAATACAGTGGAGTCTGAATGCCTGAATTAAAACCCTGGCTTGGCCACCTATTAGCTCTGTGATCTAAGACAGAGTTACACGGCCACTCTCTATATCAGTTTACCCATTTATAAACTGGAGATACTTAGATTGGCTAGGTTGCAAGTTTATTATGAAGATTAAATAAGATAATGTACAAAAGGACTAGTAAATGCTCAGAAGATGTTTACCATTAATATTGTTATTAATTTCACTATAATTAAGAACACTTTCTTGTTATGACTGTGATTAAAAGGAAGGGATATTTTTAAGAAAGCACAGGGAAATCTCTGTAGCTTTCCATGTACATTCAGAAACAATTTTCACAGTGATTCGTTCATTCATTCATTCAATTATGTATTCTACAAAAAATTAAATACGTGTGTTGAACACTTATTACATGCCAAGCAGTGCTTTAGTAGTGAACATAAATATCTCATGGTCCCATAAAGCTTACATGTAGGGACAGACAAGTAAAATAACTACCCTATTTCAGGTGTTAAGCATTAAGGTAGAACATCAGCTGACATAACTTTAAGATTTTAGAACTTGAAACAAAGTAACTTATTTTATCATCATGTCACAAATAATACTGATCAGTGGAGGGCCGGGTAAGACATTTAAGTGCTGGTATGGCAGAATACCAGCAGGATAAGGTGCCATTTCTGCTCCGAATAGTTAATTAGGGCCCCAAGCTCTTTCACTGTGTGGTTCTACCACTCTTAGAGGTTACTTATAAGCCTAGTAGACAAAAAATAAAAGTGGTGGAGGAAGCCGGGATAGCTCAGTGGGTTAAGCACTCACTTTGCAGCGCTGGGGACCGAGGATCGAATCCTGGTCCTGGCCCGTGCGGACCCATATGCTGAACTGGGGAGTTCCCCCAGTTCAGTTCTCTCTCTGTCCCTGTATCTCTCTCTCTCTCTCTCTCTCTCTCTCTCTCTCTCTTTCTCTCTCTTTCTCTCTCTCTCGCTCTCTCTCTCTCTCTCTCTCATCAAAAACAATGAAAGAAAGAAAGAAAGAAAGAAAAGAAAAGTGGGCATCTAGACAAATGTGTAAAAAGTTTTGATTCTAGGAGCCAGGTCTGCTGCCCTTTCTTGATATTTCATTGACCAGGACTCAGTAATTCAAATGCAGGAAATACTGTGAAATATGATTATGATCTTCACACCCAGGGGAAATGGAATAGGTTTGAACATCTAAGGGTGTCTCAGCAACTCGGTGACAATAGCTATAAAGAAAAAATAAAGCCAACTAAGGTGCTAAAGAGTAGTAGGGCAAGTGTGTTAATATTTTAAGTATGTTAGTCAAGAAAGGCTTGCCTGACAGACTTTTGTGTAGAGACTTGAATAAGGAGAGTAAGTGAAACTACTCAATTAATCAGAAAAAGAGAAGTCCATAATTTCAATAGAAGGAAGTCATGGGTTGTGTTCTATAGGAAGAAAACAATGGCAGAAAGCCACTCCTCACTTAATGACCTACCTGTTTAATGACTGCTCAGACTTATGACCAGTTCTCCAGCACAGGGTATCTCCTTTCTCAGTCTGTGTGAGTCTGAAGAATCCCCATTCTTAATCTGTGTCTCATTTCTGCAGTTGGTTATTATTCACTACATGAAGCATTTGCAATCACACAAGACTACGTATTTTCTTTATAAGTGTGGTATTATGTAATAGCTATTGAAAAATACAAACCCTATGGCACTACAACACACCACAAGACATTTGCATTTAAGGTCCTTGCTTATTGACCAATTTGCTTAATAACCTTGTGGTAGGAATAGAACTTGGTTATTAAGTAAGGAGTGCCTATGCATTGAAATAGGCAGTTCAAGTCCATAGAAAAAATAATCTTTAGATCTCACTTTTTAAGATTTTACCATGGTCTTAGCAAAACATTTATGATAAGAAAAAATAGAAAATATTTTAGCCACATACGATGTTCGTCTTTCCTACTCAACTTTGTTGTTGTACTCTGTTTGTATAATTATACCAAAATTAATGGTCATAATTGTGTTCTGATAAAAAGTTAGCAAAAAAACAGCAGTATTCCATCTTCCATCTTTTCTTATCACCGAGTAATATTCCATTGTGTAATTGTACCATAGATGGACCTAGAGATCATCATGTTAAATGAAATAAGTCGGACTGAAAAGAAGCAAGAATCATATGACTTTACTTATATATGAAATATAATCTTGAAAGTAACAAAGAACAAAAACTCATGGACACAATCCTAAAGACTTTACCAGAAAACTCTTAGAAATAATAAACAAATACAGTAAAATTGTAGGATACAAAATCAATTTATAAAATTCATTGTAATTTTTTATACAAACAACAAAATTTCAGAAAAAGAAAAGAGAAGAACAATACCTTTCGCAATCACAATAAAAAGAAAAAAAATCACCTATGAATAAACTTAAACAATGCGAAGAACTTATACTGGAAAAACTATAAGACACTATTAAAAAAATTGAAGAAGGCAAAAAGAAATGGAAAGATATTCCATGCGCATAGATGGGAAGAATCAAGAGAGTTAAAATGGCCATATTACCCAAAGCTATGTACAGATTTAATGTAATTCTCATCAAAATCCCACTAAAATTCTTTCAAGAGATAGATTTAAAATATCACTAGATTCATACAGAACCACAGAAGACCCCGAATCACCAAAGCAATCTTATGAAAAATGAGTAAGTCTGGAGGCACCAAGCTTTCTGACTTCAGACTATACTACTGTGTCAATAATTAAAGCTGCTTTGTTTTGGGAGAAAAGCAGACACACAGACCAATGAAACAAAATACAAAACCCAGAAACAATTCCACAAATATATTGACAGATAATTTTTGATAAAGGAGCAAAAACTATATGAAGAAGACAAAAAAGATTCTTCAGTTAAAGATACTGGGAAAATTGAAAAACCACATGCAAAAGAATGAATCTGGACTCCATCCTCCATTATATACCAAAATTAACTCAAAATGAACCATTATACTTTTTAGAAGACCAATCATATTATTTCATGCCCATTTGTCCTAAAAAGTGAATATTTTAGACAATGTCATATACTTCATAGTCTGACATGAATAATTATGCTGAAATAGATCACTTTAACATTACTCTAATATTTATAAAAAATATATTTTCAAAATCATTTTACCATCAAATTTAGAAAAAACAAGTCAATAGAAAGAATGAGCAAGAACTATTAAACTGTTTAATAGCAAACTTTTAATTTTTCTCTGAACATCTACATCTATTATAAGTATTAAAAATGTAAATGCTTTTGAGTTTTCAAAAAATACTCTTATGTTATCTTCTAAATATGATTAAATAAAAGAACAATTTTAAACCTGACCAAAGAGTCTCAAAGTCAACCTCTACTACCCTTAATTCAGGTGTTTTATATAGCAACTTTTCCAAAATTTCTTTTAATTTGACCCCAGCGCTATGGAAATACCTATGTAGAAACTTTGTGGTGAAAATAGTATAATAGAAAAAGAACTTGTTAAATTAATATTTGATTACTGCAGTGCTTATGATTTGACTAGACAGCATTACAATTTTAATTTTACTTTATTGCAACAGAAAACATTAAAATATACATGTGCAATGAGATTTGTTTACTTAACATATATGAGCAAAACACATTGATGATAGGTTTGGAAGCTGGATAAACACAGTACACAAAGTTAAACCATGACCTTGGTTCAATTTTTTTTAAGAGAAAAAAAATCACTATTCATTTGCTTTTTAGTAAAATATATTAAAATGCTCAAGCCAATAAACATATAATGATGCAAAAAAAAAGACAATCAATACCCTATTTATGTGTGTATATAAATCTATCAATCGGTGTAGATCAGCTGCTTTATCACTAAGATTTATATCCTTGAAATCAGAATAACACACTTTATTTTTTATTATTGTTTTTGAAAGAGAGAGAGAGAGAGAGAGAGAGAGAGAGAGAGAGAGAGAGAGAGAAAGAGAGGTACAGAGACAGAGAGAGAACTGAACTGGGGGAACTCCCCAGTTCAGCACATGGGTCTGCAAAAAGCCGGGATTCGATCCTGGATCCCCGGCCCTGCAAAGTGAGCACTTAACCCACTGAGCCATCCCGGCTTCCCCCACTTCTTATTTTTTTTTAACTGGTTTAATTATTAATTGCCTAATAATAAGAATAGTCTACTAGTATTTATGTTATGTATTATGTGTGTTCTAAAATATATATTCTATATATAGATTAGTAGACTCTCAGTTAACTGGCACCCATAGGGTTTGGTAGATGTCAATTAATTGTAAGTAGGCTCTCTGTTAACCAGAACTCAAGCAACTAACACTTTTAAGCAACCAGCAAAATTTCAAGCAACTGGCAAAAAAAATTTGCTGGTTGATTAAGAGTGCTAGTTGCTTGAGTTCCAGTTAATAGAGAGTCTAATGTATCCATAACTATCTATCATTTATCTATCATTATCATCTGTCATATATATCTCACACATAGGTCCTAGACTGCATCCACTCTGTTGTTCCACCACACTCTAGGGCATCTGGAGTATTGTGTAAGGATTTTTCAATTCTTTGAACCAATCTTGTATCTTTTCCACCACATTTCATTTGTGTGTGTGTGTGTGTGTGTGTGTGTGTGTGTGTGTGTGTGTATGTAGATAGATGATGATGATGATAGATAGATAGATAGATAGATAGATAGATAGATAGATAGATGATAGATAGATAGACAGACAGATAGATGGTAGATACAGATATAGGATAGATAGATACTCTATATAACATATATAACTGGTTTGACTATCATTACTGTTAGTTGATGGCCAAAACACCCTAAAATAGAAAAACACAATTCTGTTATAGGCAAAATGTGTGAACATTTCCAAAGATTTTATCTCATTTAAACACTTGTTAGGTGTCATATACTCAAGACATTCATTCATTCGACAATCCAGGGAAAGTTACAGCATGACAGTGCATTGTGTTAAGCACTAGGGAAACATAGAGGAAAAATATAAAATACTTTCATCACAGAAATAAAATTCCACGGATATAATCCATCCAGCATAAATTAGTAGGAAGAACAAGTGGGCTGTATCAAGGACTTGGACTTCATTCGGATGAAAGCACTAAGCAGTAGTACGACCCTGACTGAGTTATTTGGTCTTTCTAGTTCTCAGATGCTTTACTGGAAAACAGTGAATTATACTAGAGATCACAGATCTGGAAGATTTATTCTAATTGTAAGGTTTTGTAATTTTAATCTTAAAGTTATACAAAATTGTGCTTGCTTAGCTAACAATTAAACAAAACTTGGTTTTCTTTGACCACTAAATGAATAATCTAAATTAATACAAGTAGAACTTCCCATTTTTACAACTGAAATGTATATTTTTGACTGAGATTTAAAACATAGAGAACTAATAAAAGGTTGAATTTGTATTTCATAATTTAACCATTGATTTAAAAAGGCTTAAATCAGTAGGAAAAAGTAGAATTTCAAAGATATACAAGTAAGAAAAATCATTTACCACATATTTTTATAATTCTAACATAAGAACAAATTTTAAATGTAAACAAATCCTTGAATAATTATTATAACTTAAATAATTTAATAATACTCATAATTTATTCCAAATTATCAAAGTAGGAGTAGGCTATTTAAAATGAGTCCCAGGTCAGTTACTTACCAACTAAGTAAATTTGGGTGGGTCTTAATTCTTTCATCTATAATATGTGGGCTTTAACATATGATATTTTGGATCCTTAAAATTAATAATATATGGTATGACATATGTTATCCATTTGAAGACTTCTCGTTTTAACATCTCTGAATCCTCTTTGCTCATTCCTAGGGGCAACCATTTTAAAATTTCTATTGCGTGGAAATGCATAAACTAGGGTACTTTTCTTGTCACAAATGGATGGCTGCAAACCTTTAAGTTTCAGTCAACACATAACTTCAAACCATTTAAAGGAACATGAATACTGGTTGTTGTTTGGATACCCTGCTGCAAATTTCTGTCCTCATAAAGTATTACCTTAAAAATTTACAGAATGAGAGTTACAGCTTGACAAAAATATTTAGTTAACAATAAAAAACTTTTGTAAAAATTCTGCACATTGAATAAATATAGAATATCACCTAAAGAAATGTAATTATGATGACCATTAGTAGAAAAATTATTTGGATGAATTAATTTTCAAAAATTATTTTAAGGCTACTTCATCCAACTTACTTGATATATGTCTTTATCAATAATACACATATGTCTAAACTTATGCAAACAAAGCTAAAATAAAGTATTATAAGTGTAATTAGTTATAATTACTTTCTAATGAAGGCATTATGTTATTTTCATTTGCAGACTTGTTTATTTTCAGTAATATATATAATAACGATACATTTTACAAATGAGGATATCTTTGATTTTATTAAATATTGAATTACAACATAAATTATGGGGATGTATGAAAAGAAGCTCAGTATAATTATTATTAATAACAGTATTTCACTTCAACATCATTCAGAAGCAAAAATAGTAAACTATTTAATTTTAAATATGGAGATGAAACAGGGTATTGGGGTCAACAAGATATGTTATGAGTAGCAGATTGCTTTTATGTTTAAAAATATATATGACAGAAAAATAATTTATGGAACTGAAATCTGAAAGAAAATTACATTACCAAGCAGAGAATAAATAGATGTGTTACTGATGGGAATTCCTAAGTCTAAAAAAAAAAAACCTTGTGTTTATTTATATTTTTTAAATGTATAGAATAATATTGGAATACCCCAGGGTGGTTGGAGAGATATGTATTATATGTATGTGTGTGTGCATATATGTTAATGTATTAGAGTGTTGAAAATATGAAATTATATATAATTTTAACACTCTAATATATTAACTTATTCATTTACGATGAACATGATAGCATTTGCTATGTATTATGGTCTAGTTCAGTGGTGTCCAATCTTTTGGCTTCCCTAGGCCACATTGGAAGAAAATGAATCATCTTGGGCCTTACATAAAATACATTAACACTAACCATAGCCAATGAGCTTAAAAAAAAATCTCATAAAGTTATAAGAAAATTATGAATTTGTGTTGAGCCATTTTCAAAGCCATCCTGGGCCACATGCAGCCCACAGGTCACTGGTTGGACAAGGTGGTATAGGTGCTAGAGATTCAGCAACAAACAAAAGAGATGATCCTGCCTGTCTTTATAAAGACTGTATTTTAATAGTGTCAATAAACAAATAA
>PVKE010027312.1:0-21680 GCA_004027555.1 Craseonycteris thonglongyai | reverse complement strand
AAAAAAAAAAAAAAAAAAAAAAAAAAAAAAAAAAAAAAAAGGTGTCAGAGCATTACCTAAGATGTGGGAGGTCTGGGCTCAGTTTATGGCAGATACCGGTATTTTAAAGTGGGGAACAGATTGGGATTGGGCAAGTTCATGCTATAATAGTTGAGGGTTGGTGGACATAGAGAGATGAGAATCTTGCCGTATGTCTTGGTAAGTAAATTATGGTTTGATAAGGGAAACTATTGTCTCAGATAAGCTGATTTGTGGGGATTTCCTGAAGCAAACTGGAGTTATGTATTGCTCATAGTTTTATCTTCCCTGGGTAATTTCCTGGAACAAATAACTAGGTCATGTTAACACAGGTGGTCTCAGTTCTTAGGACTTCTCACTATATCATTTTGCTTAAGGTGGCCACAGTTCACATGATTTTCAAACGGATACAGAACAAAATATTCTATAGCAGAGAAATATTTAATGAAATCTCTACTCCTAGCCTCTCTTGAGTTTCATACCCAGATATTAAACTTCCTACTTAACATTTTTTCTTGGGTGTAGTGTATTTTTCTCACATTCTTTTTCTTTTTTTAAAAGATTCACTTTTTTAAATTGTTTTTGACAGAGAGAGAGAGAGAGAGAGAGAGAGAGAGAGAGAGAGAGATACAGAGACAGAGAGAAGGGGGAGGGCCCCGAACAGTTGCCATAGTTGTACATCATCGGTTTTTCCACACAGTTTCATTCCACAGGTGGGTGGGGCTGCACAGGGCAGGAACTGGGCCGGGGTCTCGCCCCCGTGAGAACTGAACTGGGGGCACTCCCCAGCTCAGCATATGGGTTCACACGGGCCGGGGCCGGGAGTTGATCCTCGGTCCCTGGGCCTACAAAGTGAGCGCTTAACCCACTGAGCCATCCCGGCTTCCCCTTCTCACATTCTAAATAAAACAAATGACTCCAAAGATAACTCTCCTTGATATTCTCCATTTCAATAAATGATGTCACCGTCTAGCCAGTTGTTTAAGTAGAAAGACCTAGGCATCTTTTCCTCACGTTGTTACCGGAGAATGGGATCCTCCCCAGCACTGTGGGCAGGGTCTTGGTGTCCTGAACAATGATGTGAGTGAGACATTGAAGTACAGGGTTGAAATAGAAGTTTATTGAAAGGAAAAGTAGAGAAAGTACACATCTCAGAGGTGGAAGTGGGCCTCCAGCAAGAAGAGGTGGCTACAAAGGCAGGTTACAAGGGGCTGAGTAGTTTTTATTGCCTTTCCTGAGGGAAAAGGGAATACCCTTTTGGGTGTGGGTCTTCTGATTGGTGGCTTATTACATCACTTCTTTAGCTGTCTTACCCTTCTATCTCTTCCTATGGTTGCTTAATCTGGGCAGGGTCTCCTGAGAATAGGGTGGCAACGACCCTGGCAATGTGTGCTCTATAAGAGGGGTCCTGAGATCCCCCTGTTCTAGCTGCCTACCCAGCTTTCTTGAGAGATGTAATCCCCTTAAATCTCTATGGGAAATTGAAGGGCTGAAGGTCTCTTCTTCAGCATTTACTTCCTGCTGAGTGTGGTCCTTGTCCCTGCCTAGTGGGGAGTCATGAAACTCTCACCCTAACTAGGCTAAAAGGGAGGGGTCTTGGGATCCATCCAGAAGGTCTCATTCAGTTCTTCAAATGAGATAGATTGGAATTCTTTCTGGGCTATGAGCCTTTTCTCAGTGGTCCCTAGACCAGGAGAGATAGATTTGATTAGTAAATCGACCCTGGAACCATAGACAAAGGGTGACCCTGTGAGAACAACTTGTCTTAACCCCTCGGGGTCTGCAACCTGCCCTCTGGCTTAATCCATTATCCCAGAAACATTAGTTGGCCAGGAGCTAGTTTCCGGATGGAATCAGCTAATACAGTGGGCAGGGAACAGTGCAGTCTAAATCCCATCTTTCCGTGATTAGAAAGAGTGATTAAACTAGAAATTGGAAAGATGGCAAAAGAGTTAAGAAGTCAGGGGTTTGGGGGAAGCCGGGATGGCTCAGTGGGTTAAGCACTCACTTTGCAGCACCGAGGACCGAGGATCGAATTCTGGCCCTAGCCCATGCGGACCCATATGCTGAACTGGGGAGTTCCCCCAGTTCAGTTCTCTCTGTCTCTGTATCTCTCTCTCTCTCTCTCTGTCAAAAACAATAAAAAAAAATAAAAAAACATAAAGAAGTCAGGGGTTTAAAGAAGTGACTTTTCCCCCTCTCCATACTCCCACATGCCATAACTAATTTGTTGGTGGGACCTCCAAAATAGATACCAAATTCAATCACTTAACATCTTCAATATTAACACTCTAGTTCAAGCCATTATTATCTCTTGCCCAGGCACAATGTCATTACCTAACATGTCACACTGTCTTTCCTTTTTCTAGAAATGTTTATTCCTATGTCAGGTCCCTTGTTCTTGTCTCCCATCTTGTGTGGATGGACCACTAGGCCTCAAGAGCTTTCCAGATCTTCTTCTCATGGTTGAGATGTCATCATTGCAAGCCTTTATTTCTTCAGAGAGGACTTTCCTGAATCACCCTAACTGAAGTTGGCCTATCTCCCCTCATCACTCTACCCCAGGGGTGTCAAACTCAATTAAAACATGGGCTATTTGGTGCAACAGGCAAGATTCACGCGGGCCACATCACATTTACAAACGTCGCCGGAACTGAGTCAGCGCGTTTATACACGCCCACAGGCCCCCAGGAAAGGCACTGGGCCACGTGTATACTCGTCTTCAGTAGTTAAAGGGTTAACGAGGGAATTGTGTGTACGGTATTGTCTCAATCTCCCCTAAGCGCTATTTTCTTCATAACAATTTTTTCTATTTTCATTTTATTTTAGAGCATCGTGGGCCACAAAAAATGACCTCAGGCCACCAGTTTGACACCCCTGCTCTACCCCATAGTCAGCAAATTCTGAAACCATAATATTCTATACTTGTTTCCTTATTTCCTGTCTGTCTCAACCCTGTGAATATAAACCTCATCTGGGTAGAGATTCCATCTATTAGGTATCAGATCCCATATTTCTACTGTCTTGAACAGAACCTGGAACATAGTAGATCCTCAAGAAATAATTGTGAAATGATTCAAGAAGAAATTTTCAACAAAAAATAGATGAATGGAAGATGGAAGTATGGATTAATATATTATTTAAAAAGTAATGACCATTTAGTGGTAATATAATAAAAAATGCTAAGTATACAATCTCTCTATCCTCATTAATGACTTGACATGCTTATTTCATCTCTTAAATTACGTTAATCACCACCTTTCATCCAGTGAATCCAAAAGTTGGGTAATAGAATTTGTTTCATGATGGAATTGAATATTAGCAGATTCATAATTGTTATTTTTATTGGACTACTTAAAGAGGCAGTAAAGAGAGAATGGTTAGTGAAGAGACGTTGCTTCAGGGAACCTCTGAAGTGTTAACTCAGTAGCTCAGAGCTAAAACCAAAATCACCAAGAAAGCTTGGTTTAAAACTTAAAAACCTCCCCAACTTAATAGTATTTATTTATTTATGTAAAAATTAAATGTTAAAATAACTTTCTAGGGTCTTGAAAATACATTTAAAATGATACTTCTTTATTTTAAAATAGCAAAATAGAATTTTAATGATTCAAATATACTATTTATTTATTGTATTTGTTGAAATTTATCCCATTGCTTTGGAGAAAAAGGTGTGTGTGTGTGTGTGTATGTGTGCGCGTGCGCTAGTGAGAGAGAAAGAGAGAGAGAGAGAGAGAGAGAGAGAGAGAGAGAGAGAGAGAAGGGGGGAGGACCCAGAGCAGTCTCCATAGTTATACATCATCAACTATGATATAGTTTCGTTCCACACAAGTGGATGTGGGCTCACAAGGGCTGGGAACTACACCAGGGGCCTCCCTAATGGGAGGCAAGAACTTTCACCACTGAGCCATCCCAACAGTTACCAGTTGTGCTGCAGTTCAGCATATGGGTTTTCATGGGCCAGGGCCGGGAATCGAACCCCAGACCTCATAGTTGCAAGGCAAGTGCTCAACCTGCTGAGCTGCCCTGGCATCCCTCAAATATACCGTATACTCATGCAATTAAAGAGCATTGAAATTGGTTTTTCAGGTGATGATGGATAGGGGCTCCCCTAGGCAGTTCTCTGGGATATAACCTCTAGCTATAGTCTGGAGACAAAAAAAGGGGTTCTATAAAAAGTAACCTCATAGGGTGATCTGATCTTCAGTTCCTAACTGGGCAGGTGGATAGTATTATCTCAGGCATATAACTTTTTTAGTAAAAGATCTATTTTGCCTTAAGCAAGTCTTGTTTCTTAAGTCTCTGCATCTAGGTTAACACACCTTTGAGATAAACCATAATTCCTCTCAAGAAAGCACATAATGTTGTTAACTCTCCTGTAATCCAATCCCCACATTTCTCCTACCTCTATGTAATCTTCTTTATATTCCCTCCTGTATTTCAAATGCATAAAAGAAGCTGCAAAACTCTTATTCTCAAGAGCATTTAAGATCTTACTCCCTGGCATATGTCATCAGTTTGGTTCAAATAAACTCATAAAAATTCTCTACGGGTCTGGATGTTTCTTATGTTGACAGGTCTAATATTTTTGAGTTATATCAGTCAAGAAAGCTTCATGCCATAGTGTCAGGAAGCAAATACTAATGAAGGTCTGGGAAGCAAGCTTAGAGATGAGTCTGATAGAACTGATGGAGAATACAGGAAGCATGTTCACTTCATATAAACTTCAGTAGTTTGAAACTATATTTTTAAACCACAGAACTAGGCCAGACATTCCTTAACAAATATTAATTGAGCTCCTGCTACCTACAAGGCACTGAGGTGGTGATGAGAATATAAAGATTTAAATAAAAAAACAAAACTACAGTTCTTGCATTTCAAGGTTCTTACTCTTAAGGGATTGGATTGATGGGGACCTAAACAGGGTCCGAATTACCTAAGGCCTCGGACCCCAACCTTTGGGGTTTGAACTTCAGTTTATAGACAAAGAAAAGCTGTTGGAGGATTTATGCAGCAGAATGGCATGATTAGATTTTCATTTTACAAAGACTAATTGGTCTGTTGGAATTCTAATGGATGTTTATGGGTAGGAGGTTGGTAGTATAGGTTAGAAGCAAAGAAACTTAGGAAGTGTTTGGAAGGCTGCTGTACGAAACCAAGCAAAGAGATGATGGTGACTAGAACTAAGAGCTACATTAGACATGGAAATACTAAGAATGTGGAATTGACAGGACCCAGTGAATGGCTTGATAACCGGAAATGGAGTCAATATTGAAAAACTGTTTGGCAGATGGAAAAGGAAAACTTCATCAAAAAGATGTTGGCTTTTATTTATTGATATTTTTCAAGTTTTACATTCTGAAGATTTTTGATGTAACCTTTATTCCAAATAAGCATTTAAAAGAAATCTCTACTACATTAATTTCTTCCAAACAATTTGCTACTATAAATTGTGTTTGTGATTCAAAAGGAAACTTTTCTTTTCTTTTTTTTCTTTAAAGACTTATTTTATTGTTTTTAAGAGGAGAGAGAGAGAGAGAGAGAGAGAGAGAGAGAGAGATATGGCAGAGGAGCCCAGAGCAGTCTCCTCCATAGTTGTACATCATCAGTTGTGACATGGTTTCATTCTACACAGGTGGATGTGGTGCTTTGTGGAGTGGGAACCAAACTAGGGGTCTCCCACACGGAAGGTGAGAACCTTGGCCTCATCCAGGTGGTTACCAGTTACACCACAGTTCAGCATATGGGTTTGCATGGGCCAGGGCCAGAAATCAAACCCCACACCTCATGATTGCAAGGTAAGCTCTCAAACACTGAGCTATCCTAGAATCCCCAAATCTGGCCTTTCTATTTTATGCATTGGTCATTATTACCGTATTAAATATTTCCCAGTGGACTTTCAATACCAAGTCCTGATGACTCAAAATAAACTTGTGGTGGCATCTATTTACAATTTTTGCAAAGTTTTTGTAGTTTATGAATTATTTCAATTGGTATTTTACAATGCAAGGACTTTGTCTTTGCTTATTAAAAAGATTTTCTAAGTAAATATGCTTTGGCATAAATGTTTATTATGTAAATTAGTGTGTAGGCAATAATTAGGGCAATGTTGAGGTGAGGTGCATAAATTCAGGAATAGAATTTCATTTATTTATTAATTTATAAAATCTATAAAAATGGATGTACCTATAGATATGCAAAAATCATCTTAAAAGATGGGCTCATTGATTGAATAAAATATTTTCAAAAAATGGGACTTAATAAACATACAAAAACATGACAATGAAGGCAACCAGATTCCAATATTTAGTTGTCAGTCCATGGAGAGGGGGAATCTGTACACAGGACTCAGTCTATGGACACACTATTGGGCAGCTCCAGAATTTTATATGAGAGGGACTTTGAGTAACGATTCCTCTGTTGTGAGAACCTAGAAACCTGCCATGAAACTACTTTTGCAAATAAGCACCTTGTTTCACTTCGGTTCACTGTTATGTAAGTTGGCAGGGCTTCTGAAGGAGGTCAGGGAAGCTACCAGGCTCTCAAGCCAAACTCGGTGCTCTGTCGGAGAGCCGCATGTCTCAGGATATCTTGGGGGCAACTGAGAGTTAGAGAAACTTGCTTTGATTTCCAAATCCCATTATATCAGTCATTGGCATGGTACTTGAATAAACTGTTCAATCTTTCTGGATTTTGGTTAGCTTATCTGCAAATGGGAATAATAGTATTTTGATCTTGCTTGGCTATTTAGATCAAGATTGAATGTGTGAAAATGCCTAGTATATAGCAAGCGATGAATAAATGCTAGTTGTCATGAAGCACTCAATTTTGCTACCCCACCCCCCATATTCCTTTCCTATTGCTGCTGTAACAGATGATCTCACACTGACTTAAGACAATGCAAATGCATTAGCTTACGTTTATGGAGGTCAGAAGGCGAAACTGGGTTCTCACTGGGCTAAAATCATGGTATTGACAGGGCAGTGTTCCCCCTGAAGCTCTAGGAAAACACCAGCTCCTTGTTTTCCAGCTTCTGTATACTGCTAATCATTTGTGGCCCCCAGCTAACACTCTTGCCATGTGAACTCCTGCTTCTGTCGTTAGATCTGCTTCTGTAACTCTGACATTTGTGCTTCTCTTCTATAAGGACCCTTGTGATTACACGGGGCCTCCTGGATGATCACAGATAATCTTATAATCCTCCTATCCCAAAATCCTTAATTTAATTATATCTGCAACATTCCTTTTGCCATGAAAGGTAATATATATGCAAGTGTATTAGTTAGGGTTCTTTGGAGAAACAGAGCTAACCCTTATAATAAATATAAAGTTATTATAAAGAATTAACTCACATGGTTGTAGAGGTTGGCATGTCCAAACTGCAGTGTGGATTAACAGGTTCAAGACCCAGGAGAGTGGATGGTGCAGATAAAGTCCAATAGTCTTCTGAAGAATTCTCTTACTTAGGGCAGCTATTGTTCTATTCAGGTCTTCAACTGATAGGACGAGGCCCACCCACATTTGGAGGGCAATCTGTGTTTAGTCATCTAAATGTTAATCTCATCCAAAAACACCCTTGTGTTTTGATATACAATTAACCATAACAACAGGGTTCAGGGATTAGGATTTAGAAATCTTTGGGTGCTTAAAGGTGATTATGCTGCCCATCACAAATATCTACCCTTCCATATTCTTATATTGAGATCTATGCTAACCTCTACATTTATAAAAACAAGTTAGCCCAACTTCTGCTTTTAAGGAACTCATTTAGTGGAGAAGACACATACATTGATAAGTACAATACAATAGAGTAGGAGTAATGATACAGTTATTCACAGTATGACATGGTATTACAGAAGAGAGGCACATAATTCAGCTTGGGGGTGGGAGGTGCAAGTGGAGAAGGTGGGGGTGACAAAGAAAGCTTTCTAGAAGGGATGATGCTTAAGCTGAATTTTAAAGGATATGTGGGAGTTATAAAAGCAAAAAGGCATTGCAGGCAGTGGAATCAACAGGAGCACAGAGAAATAACTAAGCCTCTGTCTGATGCTGCATTCACCTAGTAGCTTTTTCATTGTAACTTAACTTCCCTGGAAGGATTCCTTTTTCTTTTTGTTTTTTCTACTAGGAAAAAATATGTTGACCAGAGAACTAAGATGCCCAGTTCTTTTCACAATAATCTTTTTCAGTGTAAATGAATAAATTGGCATTCAGGTGCATATAGCAGTCTTTGTGGTACGGTAGGTGCTATTGGCTACTGACCAAATAACTATCTTTCCCTTATCATTCCAAACAGAAATCTAGTTTTGTACAAAGATTTGGTAGCAATATATTCAGGGATGGAGAGACCCTTCTTAGACCCAGGGGACAAATTGTGAGTGTTCTAATTCAATGAAAATATCTGTTGAATTTTTTAACTGTTTTTTTATTACTCCTAAAGTACAGTTAATGTTCCAAGTCACTATTGTGCATCCTTTCAGTATATATTGATTTATAGCACATTTAAATAGCAATTATTCTCATTGCTGTGAACTGCTTGTGCTTTGCTCACTCAACATGCAAACATTTCAAATTATAGTACATTACAATGCCAGTGACAAAAGGGAACATGCTAAAAATAAAGTGCTTTTTAATCATTTTATAAAATGACTAACTCCTTTTTCATCACTGAGCACAGAATCTACAGTCTTTCAAATACTTCTTAGAATTATAAAACAAAAAGACATACTTATAATTCTCTCTTCACCAGTGGGTGAAATAGTGCCTCCCTGATTCTTTAGCATCTGTTATCATGGAATTAGACTAGCTTTTCAGGTAAGGCAAGACTTAAAGTGATTCTCAATTCTCATTTATGAAGTGAAGGAAACGTTCAAGAATACTGCTTTGATGTGTCAATAAAATTAATTTGCCACTTCTTTGCCCCCATGATAATCTTAAAGAATTTCTCTGAAGTGCCTATATATGAGTCAGGCATTTTCACTACCATTTTAAGAGTCTTCTGAGGTCTAACGAACCTGATAAAATACCCCCTTTTCTGCCTGGCGTGTGAAAATATTGTTTAAGCTAAGTCTGATGCCTGGTAAGCCCAAATTTTTAGATTGTTTTACTCAGAGTAGAGCCTCATTAATTTATTCTTTCAACAAATATTTATTGAATGCTTGTGATGGGACGGATACTAAAGGTGTATTGTCAACTGAGATAAAACTGAATCTCTGTTCTGTGTTTCAAACTGGAGGAAAGCAGGTAAGGATGAGGCAGCGTGTAAGAGAGAGAAAACTGCTTGCATTAACTGACAGGCTACTCTGTGCTAGTAAAGGTACTAATTACTGTCTAAGTATGATCACATTTAAACCTCACACAAATCCTATGCAGGAGGTATTATTGTAATTATCTACATTTTACAGATGAGGAACTGGGTTAGAAGAATATCTAACTTAAGACTGAAGAGCTTATAATTAACAGAGCCAGGAATTTAACCCCAATATGCCTGAATTCAAACTCTGTCCACTTAAACACTACGCCAAAAAGCCACTCTACTACCTCATGATGATAACTACCAACAAAATTAAAAAGACTTTGTTTTATTCTAATTTGAAAATAAGATATTTTCCTTTATATTTGAGTTAAAGTACTATCTCTATGCATGTGATGATCCAATGGATGTCTTGGGTCTAAGTACTGTTCTTTCTCATTGAGATCAAGAGGATAGTTGTCTTACAATAAGCCAACCAGAGAGGCTTCTGATATACAGATTAGATACATACATTCATTTATGCATACATATATGATGCAAGAGATGTATGTATATGTATATAATTTTATATATCGTAGAAAAAGCCAACATGTGTAGGTAGATGGAGAATTTCAGCAAAGATGTAAACTTAAAAAGAAAATCAAATGAAATTCTAGAAATGAAAACTATATCAGCTACGAAAAATTAATTTCGTGTTTTTCAATGTGTCTAGACACAGTGGTGAAAACGGTCATTGAACTTGAAGACATTTGGGTCAATAGACACCACCCAAACTAAAACACAAAGAGAAAAGAGAGATTAAAATAAACACAGACATATAATATATATAACCTCTGGAATAATACCAGTGATCTAAAGCATGGAACCCAAGAAGGAAGGTGAGAGAGTGGGAGAGTTCTGAAAATTTTTTTCAAAAAATTTTTAAAGACTTCAACTCACAGAACCAAAAAGCTCAGCAAACTATAATACAAATAAGATAAATACAAACAAAAAGCATATATGTATATTATAGTCAAACTGCATCTTTAAAGTGCTGAAAGAAAAAAAAAATCAACCTACAATATATCAAATGCTTCCTTAAAAAGAAATACAAAAAACATTTTTAGACAGATAAACGATGAGAGAATTTGTTGACAGCTGACCTAAACTACAAAAATGCTTAAAAAAAAAATTGGTCTAAAGGGAAATGATATCAGATAAAAGCCAGATCAGCAGGGTAGAATAAAAAGCACCAAAAGGCTTAATATAGCTTTTAATGTTCTTTATGTATATAATATTATATGTGTTGTATATAACACTATATACTAGGGGTGCCCAAAAAATGTATACACATTTTGAGACATGTTATCTAAGTATTACTTTTCAAAGTTGAACAGCTATGGTAGCAATGTGTAGTATGGTGTTTGCTCAAAAGATGGTGTTAATCAAATGAACGCTATCATCACCACGTGCCAGGCAAGACAGTCAAAGAAAATGGCAGAAGCATGTTGCTGTTCTAGGAGCACAAAGCTGTTTTGAAGTGGCATTTGAAATTTGATAATATTGTGGAAGTACAATGACAATGGAGTGTGCAACAGAACCTCCAACACACTTAACAATTGCACACATTCATGATAACTTTGCGATGCATGGTAAATTGAAACAGCGTGTGCAACAATACAAGTGAATACATTGGTCAACATTGCTCAAGCAGTAGTTCCCTGTAATTAGATGTGTCTGGACGCTGATGGTCACCACTCTGAGAACCTCTTGTAATTGCAGAAGTCAAACGTGGCTTGTATTCATCTTTTGTTATCAGTATATAATGAGTATTACAATTTTAATACAGTTTTTTCCCTTTCTTAAAATGTGTATACATTTTTTGACATCCTCTGTATGTGTTGCATATAATATTAAATATGTAACATATTACATATATTTCATATATGCTTAGAAAGATAGGCAGGTGATAACAGAAATAGATTACTATAACCTGCAAAAACTGGCAGAAAACTATTATGAAAAATAGGGGTTCCATTTATAATTACAAAGGAATTCATAAAAACGCTACTAAGAGTGGTGTGGAGTCATTATAAACGCAATTCAGACATCAGTAGGAGTGTCCTCACTCTGGAATTTTCAGTTCCCGATATGATCGGCTCAAACCCCCCCCCCCACCACCACCATTTCCATGATCTGAATTCTTGTTTTATTCTCCTCATGTCATGTTTGCATCTATTCCTTTACCGTGACATTAACATAAGCTGGGGTAGAGACCATGTGCTTGCTCTGTTCCTCTCTCCCACTCCAAAGACTGCATCAAATAGCAAAATTTTTACTTAAGACAGGAGCCTGCATATCCTACTTTAAACAACTGAGAATTGTTCATAGAATGTTCTTGCTTTAAAATGTCCCCTGTACCTCTCATTGGCAAGGTTTTCTCTCTGGCCACTTCACTCATGTACCACTTGCACATACTTTCACCATCGCATAAACTTCTTGGCTTGTCCTGCCACTTTCTGATCTCTTTTTTTCTCTCAAGAACCAAATCAAAATTTTGTCATATTCTCATGTAGAGAAACTTAGCCACTCCTCTCATTGCTTTGGCTCCTGTCAATATTCTCACTTTTCTTCCCACAACTATTTCATTTCATAACTGCAGGGGCCTCACTTATACCGTAAATGTAGTCCATGCAAATGGGACTTCCTGGAGTTGTTCAGTGCACAGATCGAGCAACAGTATGTGGCAGCACTCTCCCTACTTTATTCAGATAGTTTCCTAATCAAAGACTATTCTGATGTCAGCTATTTTGTTAATAATCTGCCACCTATATTACATAAGACCTAAAAAAAACCCACAGGCGCTTGCAAAAAGACTAAATAAGGGCAAAGCTATGCTCTGTACTTGGATAGGAAGTCTAATATAAAAATGTCTATTCTTTTCAATTACTCCCAAGTATCATCAATTCTAATTAAGATATCTACAAGTTTGTCTATTTTGTCTAGTGTATGTCAATAATTTGATAATACGTTGAATAATTGAGCATGAGAGCATAGCAAAAATAAATGTTTTGGAAAAAACAGGAACAAATGTTAGACCTTTATCATTAACACATGTAACTATTATCTGTATAGTCATCTAATTAGCTAGTTTCCCCTTTAGCTAGCCTTTGACCCATCTTTTGTGGACATCTGAAGTGTCTCCTTTCTATCAATAACATCTTCCCTCTTCTTCAGGAGCAGGGCATCACCCTACAATGCATCCTACATGGTTTTTGTGGAGCTGCCAATCCCAGGACCCCACTCCCTGGCCTAAAGGTGCATGTGCAGTGAAGGCAGGAGCACTCAGGCAGTAAACCAACCTTGTCCAACCTGGCCCCACACAAATTCGTAAACTGTCTTAAAACATTATGAGAATGTTTTTTGTGATTTTTTTGCTTTTAGCTCATCAGCTATCATTAGTGTTAGTATATTTTATGTGTGGCCCAAGACAATTCTTCTTCCAACGTGGCTCACGGAAGCCAAAAGGTTGGACACCAAAGGTTTGACCATAATGATTGGGCCAAGCATAAATTAATTGCTCAAGTTATCAGAGTTTTTCCCTGGAAATATTCAAAATGAAGCTAAAAAAATATATCCTCTTCTGAGAAAGATAACTGGGATGATGTAAGCCCAAGATTGCTGGCAGATATATTTTCTGCCAGTGGAAAAAGCCCATCTGTTTTAGGAGAGAATGAAGCCAAGCAGAAGTGAGTCAACATGAGAGATGGAGTTAGCAAGAGAAAAAATCCTGAAAGTCTCAAGTCCCAGTTTGAATTTTTGAAACTTCATAACCTACCTCATTCCTGAAGGTCCTCTCTCAAATTTCAAAGTTTTCCTAATGTATTTCTAAGAATTTAGACATAGATACAGAGATAGAGATGTAGGGGAAGCCGGGATGGCTCAGTGGGTTAGGTGCTCACTTTGCAGCCCTGGGGACCGAGGATCGAATCCCGGCCCCGGCCCGTGCGGACCCATATGCTGAACTGGGGAGTGCCCCAAGTTCAGTTCTCACCGGGGCGAGACCCCGGCCCAGTTCCTGCCCTGTGCAGCCCTGCCCACCTGTGGAATGCAACTATGTGGAAAAACCAATGATGTGCAACTGTGGAGACTGTTCTGGGCCCTCCCCCTTCTCTCTGTCTCTGACGCTGTATCTCTCTCTCTCTCTCTCTTTCTCTCTCTCTCAAAAACAATAACTAAATCTTTACAAAAAAATAAAAGAGATAGAGATGTAACTACAGGAAACATTTTGCCTTTCTTTGTCTATCACTCTCCTGCTTACCCCACTCAAAGGAGGAAAGGAAGATAGATGCCACCCCGATTAGTCAGGTAACCAACACATTTTAGGGTTGCGATTTCCTATTGTACGATTTCACTCTTCAATGATGGCTGTTATGCTGGAGGTCATAATGGTGGTGATAAAAGTGTTACGTATTATTTGTAATACCGTAATACCAGCAGCAGTAGTAGCTCTGCTGTTGGGTGTTCCAGATGGTGCCTGGATGTCTGGAAGTTTCTCCAGGTATTATTTGCCTCTGGGGTCAAAGTGGGGCTCAGTGTTTTGGGAAAGTAGAGGTCATAATTGGTATAGAATAGAATCTGAACTGACCAATGTATAAATTATTTTATACAAACTCTAAGGGAGTTTACCAACAGTGGAATTCTCCAAAGCTTCCTTCTAAGAACATGGAAATTTCCCTTTTGGGGAAAATCTGGACATATTCCATCTTAGTTTTAAGCTATGTGACTTCAACTGTGCATTTCTCTGGGTTATCCCTGGTTCCCCAAGGACAATAAAGCCTCTGAATATATCACACCACTGAGACAGCTCAAGATGCCCATTCCAACTTTTTCTGGTGTGCTTTTCCACCATTACCTCTCATTCATGTCACTAGGGTATTTTCCCCCCAAATTCCCTCTTATTTAGGGAATTTGTACAACTCTCTAACGAATCTTCTGTTTGGGACATTCATTCATTGATCCATCTATTTATTCAAATCTATATGTAATGAGTATCTATTATGTGCCACTCACTATGCTAGTTGTACCCCAGGAGTTTTTTGCCTGGTAGAAAGGCAGACCTGGAAACACTTTAATAAGTAATTGCTGAACCCAGCCCCATTTAGCAAGGCCTTTGTATAGTCAATCTAACCACCTTTCCTAAGTACCATTGTTTCCTGACCTTTCTTTTTTTGTGTTATATACTGTCTCCTCCCAGAGTAGAGCTGGAGACACTTAGTTTTACCTTCTAATCATAGGAAAATTCTAGCAATTCCTATACTCCTTATGTCCTTGCTTACAAAGCTGAAGAAGAATTGCCCTAGCTAACACATGATGCCTTCCTCTGTAGGCATATCGTAGTACCAGAGCCTCTGCCCATAATTCAAAAGAGATTGGGATTTTCTAGGGCAGAAGATACAAAGGGGGATGGGCAATTCCATATCTCTGGTCCTATAAATAGTTAAGTTATGTTACAGTACTTCATACTATGAAATATTTATAATGACATGGCCAGATTGAAAGCCAATAATAAGATGTGTGTATCCATAACACAGTTCCTACTGCCCTATCAAAGATGGCAATGGGAGGGCAATGGGAGGAGTTATGGACTTGAAGACAAGGGATAGAAGTGACTTCACTGTTGGCTATTGAAAATATAATTCTGGGGAAGCCGGGATGGCTCAGCGGGTTAAGCTCTCGCTTTGCAGCCCCAGGGACCAAGGATCGAATCCCAGCTCCAGCCCATGCGAACCCATATGCTGAACTGGGGTGTACCTCCCATGCAGGAGGCCCCCAGCCCAGCTCCTGCCCTGCATGGTCCCTGCCCACCTGTGTGGAACAAAACTGTGTCAAAAAACTGATGATGTACAACTGTGGAGACTGCTCTGGGCCCTCCCCCTTCTCTCTGTCTCTCTCTCTGTCTGTCTCTGTCTGTCTCTGTCAAAAACAATAAAATAACTCTTAAAAAAAGAAAACACAATTCCATGTAATAAACTTTCTCCCATAACATAAAATAGAATTCAGTAGTCTGTTTATGTTAGTGCTTATATTGTCTCTGTAGATTAAAAAGTGAATAATCTTTAAATACCATTTTCTACACTTTTGTTTACTCTGCTCTCATACTTCAAATTATTATCATCTTAAAATACTACCTACTATGACAGTGGCTTTAATTACACTGTTCAATTTTATAACAGTGTAATTTTGTTTTTTATTATTTTATGGACACAAAATTGTGACTAGACTCAAATAGACATTTTATTACAAAAAAAAAATAGTGTATGCTGCACAAGTAGAAATAGTTGAGAAATATTTTAAAATTATCTAATTTTTTTTTCACTAAATTCCACATCCCAGGTCACATTCTTCCATTTAAGAATACTGTATGCAATTTCCCCCATAAATCTCATCAATGAGTTTTCACCCACCCACCCACCCACACCTTATAATTAGCTTCCAATCTGTCCGTGTCATTATAAATATTTCATAGTGTAAATATACTGTAATATACTTAACTGTTTATCTGTTAAAATACAACTAGAATGATTTTAGATTTTTCACTATTACCAACACTACTATAATAAATAACTTTATAATATATAGTCTTGCATGCTTATACGCTGTGCCTGTAAGGCAAATTTCTAGAAATGAAATTGATGGGTCAAAGAGTCGATATATTTGAAATTTAGATAGATACTATTAAAATGCCATCCAAGAAGGTCGTGCCAGCCTGTGCTATTACCAACATGCCTGAGAGCATCTGTTTTTCATCTTTGCCAATCTGGTAGTGAAACATGGTACATAGCATTGTTATTTTAATATGCATTTGTTTAATCATGAAAGAGATCTAGCATCTTATCATATATTTATTAACCATATGTAAATTATTACCTTTATTCTATACTGTATTCTTTTTATGACTGGATTTTTTTATATTTCAGATAATTTCCCAGAAAGAATATACATGTTTTTCATTTTACATTAAAGACCCAGAAATTTTTAAATCATACAATTAAAATTATGTAATGAAATAATGATTTTTTTGATAAAAGTAAAAGATATCGAGTCCATCTGGGTCCCCAGGGAGCCGTTCCCACAGTGCAAAGCAGCAGTCTACTTGCATTTGCACCATCGTTCTTAATGCCCAGAACAACAGCCTCACATCCTCTTTCACGAAGTTGGACAATATGGTTTATTGTAGCCTTGAAAATTGTAGCTCAAAAATATAAAAATCGTGGAGAATGGATTGGCTCCACGCCAATAGCACAGAAAGCAACTTTTCAGAGGTTATGCCACATGTAAAACTAAAAAGCTAGAATTGGTCCAGATCGCAAGAGCAGCTGTGAAAGAAACAGGAGGCAGTGGTCAAACACAAAGGAGAAAATCACTAGTATTGACAAGAGTTTGAATAATGGAATACTGCACAAAGTTTAAGCAAACGACCCTATTTATCTTGAAATCCAAGTAGCTCTCCAATAAAGGAAAGCCTCTGAGTAGCACAAACTGATGGGTTTAGTTAGTTTGTTAGTGGTGGTGATTTTTGGTTGCAAGCACAGGTGCCTGATGCAAACTAGTTCAGATTAGAGCAGAATACACTGCTTTATGTAAAAGGAAGTAGAGGAGTAATAATTTTCTAGCATCAGTGAGTTCCAGGCTGGGATAAATCCTACTGGGTTGAGGTATAAAATTCTTTTATACGTGTTTGCAATTTGCTAGTATTTTGTTGAAGATTTTTGAATCTATGTTCATGAGAGACACTGATGTATGTTTGTTTGTTTGTAACATCTCTATCAGTTTTGGATATTACAATGGCCTCATAGAATGAGTTTGAAAATATTACCTCTGTTTCTATCCTGTGAGAGAGATTGTAGAAAATTGTATAACTTCTTCCTAAAATGTTTGGTTAAGGTACGTTTTTAAAGCATAGGTTTCATTTGGAAATTGTACGGTAGCTTAGGGCGAAAGAGCTCAAGTCCTACGCAGGGTTTTCTGAGTTATCCTCACAGGAAAAGGCAGTGCGAGATCACCCAGAAATCTGCCCTCTCTTTCAGAGCATTCCTTTCCTAATTTCTAGAACATCTAAAAACCTTTATGACAGCAAGCATCGCCGAGGTGATTGAGAAACAAACAAACATACACTTAGTTATACGCATACATGGGTAAATAAATATATATATCCATTATTTTGCTTAAAATTATTTTTTTTATTTTTGACATAATTTCAGACCTTTTTTTGCAATAACTGTACAAAGAATTTCCCCACATCCTTCACCCAGGTTCCTCAAACATTAACATTTGATTATTATTTTCTCTTTGAAGCTTTCAGACATGATGTTCCATTATCCTTAAATATTCAGAATGCATTTCCTAAAAACAGGGTCATTCTTTTATGTCACCATAATGCAAAGATTAAAACTAGGAAATTAACACTGATGCCCAAGTATTGTCTAATATACAGATCATATTCAAATTTTCCATTTGTCCCAATAATGTCTGCTATACAAAAACAAAATTCTGGGTCATATGTTGTGTTCAGGTTTTATTTAATTTAGAATCATTTCAGTCTTGTATGGCATTGGCTTTTTTTTTTTTAGAAGTACAGGCTATAATTTTGTAGAATATCCTTCCATTTGGGCTTGTTAGATGTTTCTTGATCAGATCCAGGACGTGGCTTTTGGTAGGAATATCACCGAAGTGCTATCGTCTTCTTTTCATGCATCACTTCAGGAAGCACATAATACTGATCCCCACCATGTCTCTATCAGAGTCGGTGACAGGGACACAGAAGTAACAGTGATGCAATCTGATCCACACGATAAGATATGTGCACGTGTGTGTGTCAGACATCTTCTATTCCGTCCTCACATTCTCTTGGCACGCGTGGCCTTGGCTCAGTGCATGGAGGACCTCTTGCTTTTTGCAGTAGGGCTTCTTTACCACCACCACCTGGACGCCTGCAGAGCCCACCCAGCTGTTCTGGCACAAGCACAGGCTGCGAAGCATGAGGGAGTTGACACTTAGGGGGACAACCTTTTACCACTGAAGAGCAGAGCCAGTGGGTCAGTTGTCCCCTCTGCACCAGGTAATTCTGACACTTCTGAGGCCCACTTCACACAGCGCTCGAGGACCCTCAGCAGGACCAAGCTCCGGGTGCCCGCAGGGGTGACCAGCTCAAGAATGTGCCCTCAGGTTGGCTTTCTTTCTTTCCATTTGACATTCTTTTCTAGACCCCCTACTCCTGCCCCTGGAATCACTTACCAAAGTAAACTAATGCTTCCAAGTCCTTGTCTCAAACTCTGCCTTTCCAGGGAACCCATAATAAGACATTTGATATCAGAAGTAGACTATAAGCAAACACCCAGGAAGGGATGCCTCATGGGCAGACATTTCCACTGCTGATGGACATTGCAGGAGGTGATAACCCCTGGCCTGAATCAGCATCACTTCCCTGGTAGATGACTGGGATGAGGTACAGATGCAAAGCTAAGCATTTGCTTCTGTACTAGGGATGGCCTTTGAACGGTTTGAAGCTAATGGTATTTATAAGACCTATGGATTTGTTCACTTTTGTTAAAGGCTTTTGAAGACTTTTAAGAAAAGAAAAGGATAGGCTCAAGTTACTAACTTTTGATTTTAGACAGTCTGTGAACAACAGACACCTCCAAAGCATTGCTGAAAGGGATGCTTACCTTTGCAACCATAGAGAAACCGCTGATAATCAGACCCATGATTGAGTTGTAAGGTAGCACAGTCCAAGGAGACTGAAAGCCTGCCTTGACCAGTATTCTATGTCAAAGGCAGTGCCCTGGTATGGAAAGAATGGAACCTTGAGACTTGCAGCAGTAGCACTTAAGTGGACAAACCTGAGAAATTTAATTCCCCCAGGTTCTCTGAATTCTTTGCTGGCACAAGTAGCTCCCTCTGCTTTGTATGAAGAGAATAGCCTTTCCTTGTCTGGAGACTCGCAAAAACCTCAGATGAGTGGACGCCAGGATAGCTCAGCAGGTTGAGTGCTTGCCTTGCAACCACAAGGTCCAGGGATAGAATCCCAGCCCCAGCCCGTGCAATCCCACATGCTGAACTGTGGCACGCAATTGGTAACCAACGTTCTCACCTCCCACGCAGGAGGTCCCCCGTTCTGTTCCTGCCCTGTGTGGATTGAAACTATATTACAACAAATGATGTACAACTATGGAGACTGCTCTGAACCCTTCCCTCTTGTCTGTCCCTCTGTCTCTCTCTCACCATCTCTCAAAACAAGAAATCTTAAAAATAAATTTAACTTCAAGTGAGGCAGTTGCATATAAACAACAATGAATTTTAAGGCCTGGCTATAATTACCTGAAACAAGTGAGGATCCACGGCATACAAGTGAATTTTGGAAGTGTTGGGTCAGGCAAGGCAGAATATAAAGGTGAATAGGAGGGGAATACCGAGATGGCTCTGTAGTTGAGCACTTGCCTCACAATCCCGAGCTCTGGGGTTCAATTCTGGCCCAGCCCTTGCAACCCCATATGCTGAACTGTGGCATAACTGGTAACTATCAGGATGGCTCAGCAGCGAAGGTTCTCCCCTCCCATTCAGGAGGTCAGTTCCCAACCCACACAGCCCCACATCCACCTGTGTGGAATGACACTGTGTCACAACTAATGAGGTACAACTATGGAGACTGCTCTGGGTTCTCCCCCTTCTCTCTCTCTCTTGTCTCTCAAACAATAAAATAAATATTTTAAAAAATATAAAATAAAGGTGAATAGGAGAGAATATATGGACATTGAAAAACACTTGGGGTTTCATGACATAGTAAGGACATATGGAGCTAGTCCTAAAATATTGCTGGAATGGCCCCCTAAAGCTTGAGTAGGAAGAAGGTCTATAGCAAATGAAGGAGAGATTTTAGAAGAAGTGTCAGAATGTGAGAATCAATGTGCAATATAAGGCCTGTGGATCCACCATCTGACTGTCTTTCTTTGTAAGGGCTACGAGGACATACTCATCTCCAAGGTGGTAGGAAATATAGTGGTGAGGGTGTCATTAAGAAGCTCAGTGGTAGCTCTTTACTGTAGTTGACAGGAAGAGATGCTACTATGGAACTGGGCTCCCTGATAGCATTTGGATTGATAAGAATCCAAAATAGCAGAGGCCAGATGGTAACACTTGACCGACAGGAGAAAAGTGTACATAATTATGATAATGGGCCGCAAGGCCAGAGGGGCAACCAGAATGTCTTTACCCACAGGGCTCTGTAATAATGAGTAATAGACCATGGTGTCCCTCAGGGCAGGTTAAATGAGCAGCCACTAGGGTGGTAATTGACCTAGATGTATAACCAGAAAAAATCCACAGCTGCTGAACAGAAGGCTGATGCCAGCTGTCTCAACGGAAAGTTACAACCTCTCACCCAGCGTAGTTTAAGCTTTTCTCAGACCCATAGTCCATCATTTCAGGGGAGGCTAAGTAAAAGCCCAGCAATCCTAGCACAAGTATACATACTACATGTTCCTCCACTTGTTCTCCCAAAGGATATTCACTCTCTTAAGATAAGGGAAATATATAGGCATTTTTTATTATTAGACCTATTGGGGTAACATGGGTTAATGAAATTATATAGGTTTCAAGTATACAATTCTATAATACATGATGTATATATTTCATTGTGTGTTTACCACCCAAAGTCAAATCTCCTTCCATGCATTTGACCCCCTCTACCTTCTTCCACCAACCCTCCTCCCCTTTACCCTCTGGTAACCACTAAACTGCTGTCTGTGTCTATGAGTTTTTGCTTACTTGTCTTGTTCATTTGTTGCTTTCAGTTTTATATTCCATATAGGTGAAATGTGGGTTCTCAACTTTTTCTGACTTATTTTACTTAGAACGATACTCTCAAGATCTATCCATGTTGTCACGAATGGCTGTATTTCATCTTTTCTTATGACCAAGTAGTATTCCATTGCAGATATGTACCATGTACCACATCTTCTTTATTCAATCATCTATAGAAGGACAGGGGATGCCAGGATGGCTCAGCGGGTAGAGCCCTCATGTTGTGGCCCCAGGGTCCAAGGATTTTATCCAAGCACCAGCCTGTGTGGACCCATATGCTGAAATGGGGCATGCCCCTAGTTTGGTTCTCGTTGGAGCAAGCTTCCCATGTGGGAGGTCCCTGGTTTGGCTCCCACCCAAGATGTGCTTCCCATATAGGAGGGCCTCAGCTTGTGGGGACATGCCTCCCATGAGGGAGGCCCCTGGCCCATTTCCTGCCCTGTGCAGACCCATGCCCATCTGTGGAGTGAAACTATATAGAAAACTAATGACTTAAACTACGGAGACTGCTCTGCGCCCTTTCTTTTCTCTCTCTCTCTCTCTCTCTCTCTCTCTCTCTCTCTCTCTC